>JBBPLL010000403.1:0-25913 GCA_038089755.1 Leccinellum rugosiceps | reverse complement strand
GGTTTTGCTAATCAATCTTTCAGCCCGGGTACCCCGCGGGGGGGGGGGGCCAGACGTTGTCGTCTATCATTTGTGACCTTGCCCACCCGTTAGGACGTGGGAAAAAACCGACCATGGTGGTGGTAGCGGTTCAAGGAGCCCCCCCATGCAGTGCTTTCTGCTTTCCTCACTGCCGATGGCAAACACGTACTGAGCGGTGGTGACGACAAAACGATTCGGCAATGGCAAGTAGATGACGGACGTGAGGTCGGCACAGCAATACAAGTAGGGGCTGTAGTCTGTGCAGCCGCACTGTCGATGGATCGCAAATGGTTGGTGTGCGGGTTGAACTCGAAGCCGTATGTCGGGGTGTGGCATGCGGAAACCCACACAAAGGCCCGGAACGTCCGCGGACACAAAGACACAGTACAATCCGTGGATATTTCCTCCAATTCGACGATGTGTGCCACGGGTGGGTCAGACACATGTGCGTTCATCTGGAACATTAGATCAGGCAAACGGCTCGTGGGTCCGCTGCAGCACGCCTCCACTGTAGTGATGGTTCGGTTCTCTCCAGATGGCGCACGCCTTGCTACCGCGTCGGTCGGAGGGTCCATCCGCATCTTTGACAGCAACAATGGCCAACAATTGATCGACATCCTGTGTCCATTCGAGCAGCACATATCCTCGCCACTCGCTTGGTCCGCGGATGGTCATCAAATTTTTGCTATCCCTGTGCCACTCAATGAAGCCAAATGTTTCAACACAACCTCAGGGTCCTTGGTCACTACATGGGCTGTTCCAGGCTGTTCCGAGTCACTCCAGTTCCCTTGTATCGCACCATCTTCCAACCAAAAGTTTATTGCCGTCACCGCACATCGTTCGTTGTCCTTTTGGGATGCTTCGACACAGCAGCAAGTTGGTCGTGTAATTGAGCACAACAGTAGAATTTTCTTCATGGCACTCTCTCCTGATGACGATCGTGTTGTGACTGGCGAGGAAAGCGGAAGAATAACTGTGTGGAGTCTCCGTGACATCCTTCCGGACTCGTACTTTACACAGCAAGTAAGTGCTGCTATTTCTGAATGTTGGCGATTCTAAAGTTCACAATATCTCCCACTAGTTTCAACTCCATCGTGAGTGTCTTGAAAACTTGGTGTCTTGCTTCACCTGACCCTTACAAGAGCCACAGCTGCCGCTCATACAAACCACTGATGCAACACTGGAGGCATGGACCCAGGGCAACTTATCTCAAGTGGAACAAGTTCTAACTACAGAGATGTTAAATTCCCTGAATCCTTCTCGTCATGCGCAAGTCCTCGCTCAACGCTCCCTCGTACGATCCCGCTTGAAACAGTACAGCCAGGCCATCGATGATGCAACAAAGGTACCTTTCTATCCTCTTTAGATCGATCTCGTGTTGAATATTGCGTACCAGTCTGTTGAAGTTCAGCGATCTGCTATCGGCCAGATAGCAATCACCATAGCTCGCGCGGGTAACGGCGAGCACGATGCTGCCATGCGCGTGTTTGACCTCGTGTTCACTAATGACCTCTCAGCCAACATCAATCTCGTATTATTGATCAAGGTATGGAATCATTGTTTTTTGCTATTACTTATACGGTTGTCTAATTACACTCAGGCTATCGTCTTGTTCGAATGTGGACGACACAACGAGGCTATTGCGCGGGTCGAAGACTTGATCAGCATCGTCGATGATAAGACGATGTATGTTACCGCTCGGGTGAGTAACTGCCAGGATTGCCGGTGCGAGATGATAATCACTGGCAAGTGCTTAGGCTCAAATGCACCTGCTACTCGCAGGCATATCGTTGAGGGAAGGCGACCATGAGCGGGCTGCGGAATTACTCGGGCGCGCAGGGGACGCAGTCATCCTTGAAGAATGTCCCGAGCTAGTCGTAATCTCGCTTGTAAGCTGCTCATTCTCTCTCCATGATCCTCCGCACTAACACAATTCGGAAGATGTTTGGATGGAACTTTAATGGCCTTGCTCTCGCAATCGAGCAGCATCTTCAGCAATGTATGAGGGCCCTGGAGGACATTGGCGACATAGCAATGAGGTTCGAGAAAACAGAAGAAGCGATTTCAAGCTACACCGCTGCGTTATCTTTAAACCCTTCAAACCCTGCGGGTCTCCTAGTTAGACGAAGCAGAGCCTGGGCAATGCAAAGCTCGTGGGAGGATGCATTGAAAGATGCAGATGAGGTACGAGGCTATTTCGTTTGAGTACGAGCAAATGCTGAATTTGATTCAATTAGGCAATAAAGTCAGACCCGCAGGATCCCTGGGGATACGAAAGAAGGCATGCGGCGCTGCACGCTTTGCAGCGTTACGACGAAGCAGTTGGTACCCTGAACCACATGGTTATCCTTACAGAGAATCCGCTCGTCAATTCGCATACACAGTGCAAGTGTCACGGTGGTGGGGGAGATGCTGCACTAGCCCACCTTTTGGAGGACGTTGTGGCTAGTTTAGGCAAAGCTGCGGTGCTTGCCTGGACGGGTAAATCTTCATCCTACAACAGCTGCCTTCCCGGAACCCTTGCAATTCATAAACAAGCCCCATATTCTTTGCCCACCATCGACGATGCTGAAATGGACGTGCGCGTCGGGGAATTAAAAAGTTCAATGTCTCCCACTGATGCGATGATCATTTATGACCGATTCTTCCGCGTGCCGTCAACGCGGTTTGCCGTTCGGAGACTCTACCTACCCTGCATCCTTTTCCCTGTCAAGAAGCTCGTGGAGAAAGACGTCGAGGTTGGCGAAGAGAAATGTTACCGTGCCCGGGTATCTGGCATTGGCTACGTTGAATTTCGGACGTCGGACAGGCTTTCGTTGTCGGAGCCACGCAAGCTGGCTTTCGCCCATCCGTGGATTCGCAATTTGCGTGACCCAGCCGAGGAACCTTGTGGAAACTCGTCGGATAGCGACGACGATTCTTTGTCGCTGTCCGATTCGAACGTGGAAGAAGAGGTTGGTCCTGCCGAGGTTGCACCCGATGTGGCCGCGCCGCTGTATGCAGGACCGATCGCTACGATGGATGTCTCTACCCGGGCGCTACGGCTAGTTGTCCGCCTGCAGCAGCCATTCCATGGGCTTTTGTTGCAGCAACAGTCGGATGGAGGGTACAGGCGGGTTGCTGCTGAGCACGAGATCGTCTTGCCAGGGCTTGAACGCCGCATCAGTTCTGTCAAGGACGTCCGAGTCGAAGTTGTGGAAATATTGTGATCGTAGACATGAAGAATTCGGTCTCCACGGCCAGTGGCTGATGGTTGACTTTGCACGCTCAGCGAGTTTGAAGTACTCGCTACTATGCTTTTTTGCTGTCATTTGTGTCATTCAGTGTAGTTTAGCAGTTCATACATATATGTAGGTCCCCACTCGTATTAACTCGAATTTCCGTCTCAGTCACTGTCCTCCTTGCAATGCTACATGTGCCCGCTCTTTTTGCGTTTGCTTCTAGATCTTATCGACGAAGCCATCGTCAAGAGGAAGATCCCAGTGGCCAGTCGGCCAACGGGTTGTTCGCCTGTTCGCCTGCGCTCCTTCGTTACCATTCAACACTACCATAGAGGAACTACCTTGGGACTACTTGCCTCCGATCTGGTCAATTCCCCAATTTCGAGGTCTGTGAATCTATCTTCCTTCCCCGAGTTGGATGCTAATTCATATTATTACGTGCTTTGGATGACCTTACGCTGCAACAGGATGGACTGGGTCATCTTGAGTCGACATCGGCCCCCGACAATGGCATAACCCGGTGGTACGCAAACCATCGCCTTGAGCTCGGACCCCACACGGTTTCTCTTCGTGTTGCTCGGCGTCAACCGCGTTTTCTTGATGACACGACGCGTGACCGTGCCCATCACGATCACCTGCGGAAGGGTCATGCCCCATTTGTACTCCAACGACAACTGCGCGAACCGCATGACGACCTAATCGTCCTCCGACACGACCATCCGGTCCAATCCAATATCCGATCGCGCCCGCTGATCCAGTAGCTGCGTTGCGCGTTCGGGTCTAGCGCAGCCTGTGTGTCGTCCCCGGGGCCTGTTCAACATCATCCTATCCGGCGCGTACTTCATTAACGTCTTGGAAAGCGGACTCCCCAAGTTTGCGCTCTCGCCATCCTAGTGCTTGTAAAAGACGAATCGGCAATCGCCCTCTGCGCTGCCACGCGCCATCTCGCTCAATGCCTCGCTGGCAGGATCTGCAAAGACAAGCGGCAGAACGTGCACGCCAAATTCGATGGTGCTCGGGACTCTGAATGTCCATCTGTGTTCCCTGGAATGCAAGGGTGGATGGCCCATCCAGGACCAGCGGAGGAGCATGGGAGATATGCGGTTTCGTACGGTGATGTCGGATGAACCCTGCGGGAAGTCTTTCTTCGGCCTTGCAAGGTCCCAGTGGCATTTCGGCCAGATCACTGGGAGCCTGAAAATTATGGATATAGATGTCGAGGTTGACTTGGCGCGGGGAAGGATAGGAACAAGTCTCCAGTCTAATTGTCGCAGGAAAGGATCTTGCTCGTAATCTTCTTCGCGTGCTAGAGATTTTGGTAAATCAATTATACCACTTTCGACAAGACGTGTAGCTGGGGAACGACCTACACCGTCATCAACGCCTCTGGATTCTTTGCGACCTGTGGCGTTCAATCGAGCTGTGAAAGCCAAAAATCATTTCTCCAGGACTGGTCTTGCGTCATACCCTTTGCCTGCTCTGCAACACAGACAAGATGTATTTCGATGTTGTCTTCCGATTCGTGGTAGGTCTGTTCTGCATTGCGCGGATACTTTTCTCACGATTCATTGACTGCCAAAAAGCCCATGGTGAGAAATACCAGCAAACGATAGTAACGGGCTCGGATATCTCCCAAGGAATGCCAGAAGGACTTGTACAAAGACCGGAAGAGTCACGTAAACATCATGAACATAGCATATGAGGTTGTCCTGGACGTCTGAGTGAGTCGCCATAAAGTTGTTGTGGATTTTCTTGTCCATATCATCAACGTTGCAATAGAGTTTGGCTGCGTCTACGAGGGCGTTGGCTGATGTGAGATACTCCCAACATTGCTAAGCTCGATAGCCATGGTGTCTGTATCTGACAGAGTTGCACGCGCCGTTCGGCGTCGACCTCGGGATCTGCTTGAGATGCCACATCGTGCATGATCTCGAACGCAGCCCTCGACAGCCTCTGCACGCTACTCGATTCGCTGTCTTCTTCTTGCAAAGTTTCATCCACGCCGGCCGTTGATGGGACAATATACCATTGACTGCGAGGTGGAGGGACATCATGTCCATGAACCGCGTCTGCATGCCTCTGAGACTGTACTCTTTATGGATGCGTTGCTGGTCATAGGATATGTCGTGTTTGACAACAACATGCGGCGTATCGGGGTCACCGAATGAGATCAAGTGCTGCGCCTCCTCCGTCTCATCAAGAAGCCAGGGTAATATCCAGTAATTTTTAGACACAACGCTTGCGAGGACTGGGTACGGATGGTAGGGCAGCATCGTCTCGAGGTCGAACATGAGCATCTACTCTGGCCGACCGTCCTGTTCCGGATACGGAACGTGTTCGCTGTAGCCCGAATCGTCCTGGGTGTGGGAGTACTTTGTCTATGCCTGCTGCCAGTGAACGTTGAAATAACGCGTCGTGAAAGGGACAGCCAGGGTTGGGCGCAGCATTGTCCGATATGGAAAAAGTGTTGGTCGATGTCGGCGCTTGGAGTTTGGGGAGAGTGAGCTCTGTGTCTCGGAGGAACCTTGCTTGGGGGTCGAGGCTGCGCTGCATTCTGGAGAAAGGCAGCTCTGGAAGGGGGAAAACAGTATGGATGAACCTGAACATCTGCGCGGGAAGCTTGCGGGCTATAGCGCAGCTGGTTCTGTTTAATCAGACGCAAACAAAAACATCTCGGAGGGCGAACCCCGGGCCTCTCCTTCTTGTCTTTCGTTCAATTCCTCGGACTCTGGCGTTAGGCTGCTTGAATAACACGTAATCATTGCCCTTTCACCCTGTCACCACCCATTATCGTGCACCATCAGCGTCTGAGTTCCGTGATCGATGTATTCCACAGAACAAGGTATGCTCCTCGACTCAGAGCCTGCGATAACTGTTTGTTGACACATACGACCAGATCGCTCAAAAGTATTTGAATTACAGTGTGGAGATTCTGTATACTCGGGTTCATGTCGCTTTACTGCAGATAGCAAGCAGGTATTCAGCGGTGGTGCCGAAGGGATGGTTCGCCGATGGCAGGTAGACGACGGACATCAGGTTGGCTCAGCAATTCAAGCAGGGTGTCATATCTGGGCCATCGCGCTGTCAAGGGATCACAAATTGCTGGTGTGCGGGTTAAATTCGGAGCCGTATCTCAGCGTGTGGAATGCGGAAACCCACACAAAAGTTCTGGACACCGCGGGTCACACAGGCGCAGTGATGTCAGTTGATATTTCTTCCAACTCGACGACATTTGCCACGGGTGGGTTCGAAGATGGCTGCGCGTTTATCTGCAGCACTACCACAGGCAAACAACTCGTCGGCCCGCTGCAGCACGACTCCCGCGTGGTTGCAGTTCGGTTCTCTCCAGATGCCCACCGTCTCGCCACTGCGGATGGAAAGTCAATCAGAATCTTTAACACCGACGACGGCCAACAGTTGCTCGACATCCCGTGCTCATTCGCGCAGACCGTAACCTCACCGCTTGCCTGGTCAGCCGATGGGTGTCAAATTTATGCTGCCTCTCTGCCGTCCAACAAAGCCAAGTGTTTTGACACATCCTCAGGGTCCTTGCTCGGTACATGGCCTCTTCCTTCTAGCGGCAGTTCCACGCGCATATCTTCTATCGCAACATCATCCAACCAAAAGTTTATCGCCGTTACCAAAAGTACATCGCTGTCTTTTCAGGATGCTTCGACATACAAGCAAATTGGTCCTATAATCGATCACTCCAGTGATGTTTACTTCATGACGCTCTCCCCAGATGGCGCCTACGTTGTTACTGGAGAAAGAAACGGGAAAGTCACTGTAAGAAGTCTTCTTGGTGTCCTACCGGACTCGTACCTTCCAGGAGATGTAAGTGCTTCTACTGTTAAATGTCGACGAATCTCAAACGTGAAATTACCAACTGTTTCCTCAGCGTCGTGAGTATGTTAAACGATGTTTATTTTCACCACTTCTGATCTGTTCGTATCAGAATTTCCACTCATGCAAATCAGCGAAGAGGCACTTGAAGCTTGGACTCAAGGTGACTTGACTCGCACTGAAAAAGTCTTGACAGAAAAGATCCTAGACGTTCAGGATCCTTCGCGTCGTTCGCAATACCTCGCTCAGCGGTCCCTCATACGGGCTCGTCTGAAACAATATAACTTGGCTATAGATGACGCGAAAAAGGTAGCCTTTCGATTGTCTATGGTTTCGTCACATGTTAACTGTTACACCTCAAGTCTCTCGAGGTTCAGCGGTCCACAATCGGCCAGATTGCAATCACAATAGCCCGCACAGGCAATGGAGACCACGACGCTGCTATGCGTGTATTTGACCTCGTGTTCACTAATGGTTCTTTGCCCGAAAGCAATTTTGTTTTGCTCATAAAGGCACGTGCTTACTGTTCTCGTCGCCGTTTGTATTAATCCTTGGTTTCATGCAGGCCATCGTCCTGTTCCAGTGTAGAAGACACGATGAAGCTATCTCGCGAGTCGAGGACTTGATCGATGCTATGGATGACAAGACTATATATATTACTGTCCGGGTATGTAAATTCTTGGATTATCGACCAATACCAAATGATGAACGCTGGTCATACTCAGGCCCGAATGTGCATCATACTCACAAGCATGTCGTTGGAAGAAGGTGACCATGAGTGGGCTGCGGAGTGGCTCAGTCGTGCAGGGGAATCTGTCGTCCCTCAAGACCGTGGTGAACTTGTTGTACTCTCACTTGTAAGCCGCTCAATCTCACTTCATCTTCAACGTAACCAACTGTATTCGAAAGATTTTTGGATGGAACTTTGATGGCTTTGGTATTGAAATCCAGCAGCACCGTCAACAATGCATGAACATGTTGGAAGATATCGGTGACATAGCAATGCGGTCTAAGAATGCAGAAGAGGCCATTTCTTGCTACTCTGCAGCATTGTCGTTGAATCCTTTGAATCCCGCGGGTCTCCTGGTCAAGCGAAGCAAAGTCCACGCAACAATAATGTTGTGGAAGGATGCATTGAAGGATGCTGATGACGTACGACCTTACTATCTTTCTTATATGACAACACTGAGTTTCCACCATCCAGGCAATCGAGGCGGACCCCAAGGGTATCTGGGGATACGAAAGAAGGCATACCGCGCTGCACGCTTTGGAGCGCTATGATGATGCAGCTGATACAATGAAGCAAATGGTTTCTCTAAGGCATCACTGCGGGGATGCAGCGCTGTGCCAACTGTTTGAGGAGCTGATGGCTCGTTCTGGTGAGGTAACAGTGCTTGGTTGGACGGGACAATCTTCGTCATACAACAGCTGTATCCCAGCCTCCCTTGCCTTCTATCCTCAAATCCCCCAAGCTTCGCTCTCCATTGAAGATGTTGAAATGGATGGGCGCATCTCAGAACTGAAAAGTTCGATCTCTCGGACGGAAGCGATGCTCATCCATGACCGAGTCATGCGCCTGCCATTAGCGCGATTTGCCCACCGGAGACTACACCTCCCATGTATCTTGTTCCCGATAAAAAAGTTCGTCGAGAAACTTGATACCGAGATCGGTGAAGGAAAGTGTTTTGGTGCTTGGGTGTCGGGGATCGGCCATGTAGAATTTCGGATGGCGGACACGCTCTCGTTGGCAGAGCCCCGTAAGCTCTTTTTTGCCCATCCCTGGATCCGCGACTTGCGTGGCCTACTCGACGAGGTCGGTTGGGGAAGCGCATCGGATAGTGGCAATGAGTCGGACTCGTGGTCTGGTTCGGAGGTCGAAGCGACTTCTCCGTCTCGAGCTGCACCCACTGCGGCATCTCCTCCCTTGTATGCTGGACCCATTTCCATGATGGATGACTATACCCGTACATTGCAACTGATCGTTCATCTGCAACAGCCATTCCGTGCATTATTGCTGCAGCAACAATCGCATGGGGAGTACAGGCGGGTCGCCGCTGAGCACGAGATCGTCTTGCCAGGGCTTGAACGCCGCATCAGCACTGCAAAGGAAATCCGCGTCGGGATCGTAGAGATATCGTAATCGCAGCAGTGCGGGGATTCTGTTGCTCGTGATCCGTTAGCTTGACTGACGCTGTTCTCGCCACATGCTACATATATTCGAGCCTTTCATCGTAGTTCTCGCTACTCAGTCAAATACATGTGTAAACGACTAGTCTGGTCACCAAACTAGTGAATGACCGATACAAGGGAAAAAGTCCACCCCGGACGACTGCACGACCCAGTGGATCCGCGACGTCATGTAGTCCGCCCCAAACTCGACCGGTAGGCTGTCCTTGCTCAGCGCCCCAGTGATCCTGCATCCAAGTGCAGGTGTCTGTGGTTGATCTGACAGCGCAATATCCTCCAGCTTGTTGAATACAAAGCTATCCGTCCCACCGAATCAAAATTTGCGTCCAGACAGGTCCAGTCGCTGCGTGTTCTTGCCCTTGGTCGACGCGTAGAGGTTTTCGGTCAGCTTTTTCGCGTCCTTGGACTGTATTATGGCGTTGGCCTGGAGGAGCAACAGCACGGCGTGCTTCATGCCCGCGCCGTATATGCACAATCGAACACTTTTGCCTGGTCGCGTGAGATCCCCAAGATGCTCGCTGTCTGAATGCAAATCCGTCGTCCCCGCAGTCTCGGTGCCCTCGAGTGTCACCCATCCGACCGCAGTGCAGAACAAACTGCACACCTCCCGTACAGCTCGATATCCACAGCTCCTCCGAGTCGACGTCGGCCCCGACGATGGCATAACCCGGAAGTGTGCGAACCATTGCCTTGAGCTCGAACCCCAGACGGTTCTTCTTCGCGTTGCTCGCCGTCAAGGTGCGGCATCAACCATGTTTTCTCGATCGCACGATGCATGACCGTGCTCATCGTGATTACTTGCGGAAGGACCATGCCCCACTTGTGTCCCAACGAAGACGATGACTGCGCGAAAAGCGTGTCGGCTTGATCGTCCTGCCGCATGACCATCAGGTTCAATACCCGGTCGCGCGCGTTAATCCAGCAGCTGCATTGCGCGTTCAGGTCTAGCGTCCCCTGGGTGTCGTCCACGGGGCTCGTCAACGTCCCATTCTGCACACCGGCATACTTCATGAACGTCTTAGAGAGCTTGTAAAAGATGAATCGGCGCCACACTTTGCATCGCCGCCCACCATCTCGCTCAACGCCTCGTCGGCGGGATCCGCAAAGACAAGCGGCTGAGCACGCACACCGAATTCGACAGCGCCCGGCACTCTGAATGTCCATCCGTGTTCCCTGGAATGAAAGAACGGATGGCTCATCCAGGACAGGCGGAGGAGGATGGGGGGGATGTGGCTTCGTACGGTGATGTCGAGTGAACCCGACGGTAGGTCTTTCTTCGATTTGCAAGGTCCCAATACCATTAGCCAGATCACTGGGGACTGAGAATTATGGTTACAAGTGTCGGGGTTGACTTGGCGCAGGGAAGGATGGGAACAAGTCTCCAGTCTATTTGTCACAGGAAAGGATCTCGCTCGTGATCTTCTTCGCGTGCTAGAAATTTTGCTAAATCAATTATACCACTTTCTAGTTCGGGAGTATGCTCCCCGCTGGAAACAGCCAAAGCCAGGGACAAATTTGATGCAGTACTAAGATGACCCTCTTTGAGATAAGGAACACCATGCCTCGAACAGAGGATGGTCAAAATCTTCTTCGTGTCCGCACTAGGAAATCGCGTTACATTGCCATCCTAAATGAAATGCCACCATTCTTCCGATATATATTGCAGAGGAGGACAATCAAAACATACAGGGGGAAGGGTTGGGAGCACGCGGTTCACGCTACCAGCACTGAAGGCCCTAACCGCGCGGCCATGCGGGTTGCTTATCCGTGAGTGATTTCGTCCTGAGTGTCGACTCTGTGATCTGCAGACGATCAGCGCCAGACAGGACATGTAGTCAGGGAACGACCTACACCGTCATCAATGCCTCTGGATTTCTTTGCGACCTTTGGTGTCCAATCAAGCTGTGAAAGTCAAGGAGGTGCGTCCGTTCCGCATTGCGCAAATACTATTTCCACGATTCGTTGACTTTCAAAAAGCTTGAACCCAATAAATGATACCGGGCTCAGACATCGCTCGAGGAACGCGGGAAGGACTTGTGCAAAGACCTGATGAGGAACGTAGATATCATGAGCACAATATGCGAGGTAGTCCTAAATGTCTGAGAGAATCGCCTCCCTTGATGATGCATAAGGCCGTTGCGGATTTCCTTGTCCATAACGATGTTGTAATACAGTTTCGCCATGTCTGCAAGGGTATTGACTGAAGTGAGATCCTCCCAGCGTTGTTGTGAAAGCTTGATAGCCGTTGCATCCGCATCTGAGCTGAGGGAGACTTTCCACGATCTCGACGCGCAGTCGACGGAGTTGCGTGCGTCGTCTACCGTCGACCTCGGAGTCTGCTTGAGATGCCACATCGTGCATGATCCCGAGCGCAGCCTCGACAGCCTCTGCAAGCTGCTCAATTCACGCTCTCTCCGTCTTGCGATATTTCATCCACGCTGGACGTTGATGGGATGGTATACCATTGGCGGCGATGTGGAGGTACATCATGTCCATGAACCGCGTCTGTGTGCCTCTGAGACTGTACTCTTTGCGGATCGTTGTCGGTCATAGGAGACGTTGTGTCTGATAGCAACCCGCGGCGTCTCGGCATCACCGAATGCAATCAGGTGCTGCACCTCCTCTGTTTCGCAGAGAAGACAAGGTAATATCTGGCAATACCGTGCGTTCTCAGATGCGGCACAGGCGGGGACTGGGTACGGATGGTAGGGTCACGGTGGCATCGTCTCGATGACGAACACGAGCATCCGAGTCTGCTCTGGCCGAGCGTCGTTCCGGATACGGAGTGTGTTCGCTGTAGCTCGAGCCGTCCTGGAGGTGGTAGTATTTTGTCCATCCCTGCTGAACGTCAAAATGGTCGGGTCGAGGGGACAACGCGTCGTGAGCGAGTTGTTTTGCGAGGGGTAGCTAGGGTTGGGCACAGCGTTGTCCGATACGGAAAAGTGTTGGTCGATGTCGGCACCTCGGAGTTTTAGGAGAGTAAATTTCGTGTCTCGGGGAACGGAACCTTGCTGGGGGTCGAGACTGCGCACGTGAAGATGGTCGCGTGCGATCTGGACAATGGCCCTGAGGCTCTGGAGGGAGGAAAGCGATATGATTGGATATCCGCGGGTGAAGTTTGCAGGAGAACATTTGGATGCATAGCTCGTTCTATTTCACTGTACCGCAGTCAGATGCGGACAAAGATATGTCGGAAGGCATACCATCTCTATCTGTCCATCGTTTCCTCGAGCTCGCGTTCGCCTGCGTTTTTCGTTCGTTGCCACTACGAATTGAAGAAGGGTGATAGCGTGGGAACAGATTTCGACAAAAGACGAGCATTTTCAAATAAGACTGCAATGAGGCTCAGGCGTACCTGTGACTTCTTGACCCTGTATTGTATTCAAGTGCTGTCGATATGCGTTCGACTGGAAAAAAAGGTAGATCCCTTGTCACTGTTCAAGAATATGTATCTAATTTGTCGGCTCCTAGATCGCTCGAAGATAACTGAAATCAATTGTGGTCGTGCAGTATACTCTGCGTTCTTCACTCCCGATGCAAAGCATGTATTGAGTGGTGGTGATGACATGGTGATTCAACGATGGCAAGTAGATGACGGACGTGAGGTTGGCGAAGCAATTCGAGTAGGGCGTTCGATCTCTGCAGCCGCACTGTCGATGGATTGCAAATGGTTGGTATGCGGGCTGGATTCATATATTAGGGTTTGGAATGCGGAAACCCACACAAAGGTTCTGGACATTCACGGACACAAAGGCGGCACAGTACTGTCTGTGGATATCTCCCCCAACTCTATGACATTTGTCACGGGTGGGGATGACGCATCCGCGTTCATCTGGAATATTCGCACAGGCAAACAACTCGCGTCATTCCCGCACGCTTACACCGTGGATACAGTTAGGTTCTCTCCGGATGGTACATGCCTGGCCACTGCTTCTGTCGGACTCGGAGGGTCAATCCGCATCTTCAACAATGGCAATGGTCAACAGTTACTCGACATCCCGTGCTTATTCGAAGGGTGGAAATCCTCACCACTTGCTTGGTCTGCAAATGGTCATCAAATTTTCGCTGTCTCTGCGATGATCAACGGAGTAAAGTGTTTCGACGCGACCTCAGGCTCATTGGTCGGTACATGGGCTATCCCAGATAATTCACTGGAGCACCCTTGTATTGCACCATCATCCAACCAAAATTTTATCGCCGTCACCGGAGACTGTTCATTGTCCTTTTGGGATGCCTCAACGCACGAGCAAGTTGGTCGTGTAATTGAGCACGACAGTGATATTCTCTTTTTGGCGTTGTCCCCCGATGACGATCGTGTTGTCACTGGCGAGGAAAGTGGAAGAGTTACTGTGCGGAATCTCCGTGATATCCTTCCGGACTCGTACTTTACACAACATGTAAGTGCGTCCACTTCAAACATATGGGCAGGTTAAAAATTTCTCCCTCCAATCCCTCTACATTGTGAGAGTGTTCGAACATTGATTCAGTACCTTTGCTGACCTTTCCAAGAGTTGCAGTTGTCACTCGCACAAAACAGCGATGCAAGATTCGAAGCATCGACCCAGGATGACTTGTCTGGAGTGGAACAAGGTCTAACAAAAGAGATGTTCAATCCCTTGGATTCTGTTCTTCATCGTGAGCGTGTTTCAACTTTCATTTCTGGCTTCACCTGACCCTTTCAAGAGCCACAGTTGCCACTCATACAAATAACTGACACGGCATTCGAGGCATGGACCCAGGGCGACTTGTCTCGAGTGGAACAGGTTCTAACAGCGGAGACATCAAATCCCCTGAATCTTTCTCATCATGCGCAAGTCCTCGCTCAGCGATCCCTAGTACGATCCCGTTTGAAACAGTACAGGCTGGCCATCGATGACGCAACAAAGGTAGCTCTTCTATTCTCTTTGATCTAGTAGGCTCGTATTGAATATCGCATATCAGTCTGTTGGGGTTCAGCAGTCCGCTATTGGCCAGATAGCAGTCACGATAGCTCATGCCGGTAACAGCGAGCACGATACTGCCATGCGCATGTTTGACCTCGTATTTACTAATGACGTCTTGGCCGACATCAATCTCGTATTATTGATCAAGGTATGGGATCATCTTTTCTGCTGACATTCTATCGTTGTCTAATTACACTCAGGCCATTGTCCTATTTGAATGTGGACGACACGATGAGGCTATTGCGCGGGTCCAAGACTTGATTAGCATCGTCGATGATAAGACAATGTATGTCACTGCTCGGGTGAGTAACTGCCAGGATTGTTAGTACGACATGATGATAATCAGGCTGTGCTTAGGCTCAAATGCACCTTCTACTTGCAGGCATGTCGTTGAAGGAAGGCGACCATGAGCGGGCTGCGGAATTGCTCGGGCGCGCAGGGGATGCAGTCATCCCTGAAAATTGCCCAGAGCTGATCGTAATCTCGCTTGTAAGCTGTTCATTCTCTCTCCATGAACATCTGGACCAACGTAATTCGGAAGATGTTTGGATGGAACTTTGATGGCCTTTCTCTCGCAATCGAGGAGCATGTTCAGCAATGCATGAAGGCCTTGGAGGATATCGGCGACGTAGCAATGGATTCCGAGAAAACTGAAGAGGCGATTTCAAGCTACACTGCTGCATTGTCTTTGGACCCTTCAAATCCTGCAGGTCTCTTAGTCAAACGAAGCAGAGTCCAGGCGATGCAAGATTCATGGGATGATGCATTAAAAGATGCAGACGAGGTACGAGTTTTTTTTTCCCCTCTCGAGTATGCGAAAGTTCTGAATTTGACCAAATCAGGCAATCAAGTCGGATCCACAGGATCCCTGGGGATACGAACGAAGGCATGCGGCACTGCACGCTTTGCAACGTTACGACGAAGCAATTGGTACCCTAAACCACATGGTTTCCGAGTCCCTCACAGAAAATCCTCTCCCCATTTCGGGTACAAAGTGCAACTGTCATGGTGTTGGGGGAGATGCAGCACTAGCCCACCTTCTAGAGGATATGGTGGCTCGTTTGGGCGAATCTGCGGTACTTGCCTGGACGGGTCGGTCCTCGTCATACAACAGCTGCCTCCCCGCCACCCTCGCTTTCCATAACCAGGTCTCACGTTCTCCGCCCGCCGTCGACGATGCTGAAATGGATTTGCGCGTCGCGGAATTGAAGAGTTCAATGTCTCTTATAGATGCAGTGGTTGTTTATGATCGAGTCATCCGCTTTCCATCAACGCGGTTCGCCCTCCGGAGACTCTACCTGCCCTGCATACTATTTCCAGTCAAGAAGCTCATCGAGAAAGATGCTGAGAATGGCGAAGAGAAGTGTTACCGTGCCCGGGTATCAGGCATCGGCCACGTTGAATTTCGGACGGTGGATAGGCTTTCGTTGTCGGAGCCACGCCAGCTCGCTTTCGCCCATCCGTGGATTCGTGATCTGCGTGGCCCAGCAGAAGAGGAGCCTTGTGGAAGCTCGTCAGATGACGAGGATGATTCCTTGTCGTGGTCCGGTTCGGACGTGGAAGGAGAGTCTTTGTCTCCCGCAGTAGCTTCCAAGGCTGCGTTCAATGTGACGACGTCGCTGTACACAGGACCCATCACTACGATGAATGTCTCTACCCAGGCGTTGCGGCTAGTCGTCCGTTTGCAGCAGCCGTTCCGTGCTCTTTTGCTACAGCAACAGTCGCATGGAGGGTACAAGCGGGTTGCTGCTGAGCACGACATCGTCTTGCCAGGGCTCGAACGCCGCATCAATTCTGTCAAGGACGTCCGAGTCGAAGTCGTGGAAATATCATGACCTCATGCTTCGGTATTCACTGGCAGTGTGTTGTTATCTCAGCGGATAAGTTGACGTTTGTATTTGTGCTTTTTTGTGCGCTGATCGTGTAGTAGTTTGGAAGTTTGTATATATATGTATGTACTTCTGCCCCTCTCACTCGTGTTGATTCGGATCCCCATCACTGTCTTGCAATGTAACATGTATGCGCTCTTTTTGCACGGAAGGACCGAGTGGAAGGCTATCGTTCCCGGGGATACATATGTCGCCTCTTCGGTGGAAGAAGCAAAAGAATGATCCCCGACTCCCACGTAAGTGGGGGAGGGTTTTCTCGCGTCAATTCGAGCCGCTCCCTGCAAACGGACCCGCGGAAATTTTTTACTAAATTTGTATAGAAAGATCACGGGACCTTTTCATAACTGCGCCACCACAAAACACACACAAATACATAAACAATATGTAAACGCTGAGCTAGCTTAGCCTAGTCGATCCGCCTGTATATCCACTGTCCTGACTCTCGATACTCGGTACACACAATGTAAGCCTTTTTATTCTTTTTGTTTTTGTTTTTCTGAGCGCGAGCGTTGATGGTTAAACGCAGGTTTATAGACAAACTACCGTGTCTCGTTCCACGTCTGATCGCTGATCACTACCTCCCACCTATACTCCCTCATAACCGAAATGACTACCCCGTCTTTTATGACGCCTTATATTATCCTTGTGATCATGTGAATACTTTTGAATCTCCCAAGAACTTCTGTGATTGGCTGTCGACGGCCTTAAAACATCATTCTCTGTATTGCATGCAGTGTGAACTTGAATTCGTTGGTTCTGTTCTGTTCAATGGTGTTGATCTGAAGATATTCTATGCACCCAGCCAAGTTTGTCTGTCAAAAAGTACACTATATTTTGCTTCTCA
The DNA here is from genome assembly GCA_038089755.1 of Leccinellum rugosiceps. Lineage (NCBI taxonomy): Eukaryota > Fungi > Basidiomycota > Agaricomycetes > Boletales > Boletaceae > Leccinellum > Leccinellum rugosiceps. Next base: position 8,965 of record JBBPLL010000403.1, on the reverse strand, counting down.
TGAATACACCCACTGCCAACTTTTACACGAACTGACGAGTGCTGAAGTCCATTTGTCGACAGTAGATGTTGCTGCTCATGTTGCTTGCCGGTTGGATGAACTCCCTTATTGGTTATTCTACACAGAGTCTGTTTATGAAACAAATCTGTCACACTTGAAATTGGATGTTCTCTACTCATGCGCATCCAAGTTGGTGAAAATAAAAGGAAAAAAGAGCAAATCTGTTCTTGTTGCAGCACTGCTGACTCATCTCCTCGAATCCTGATCACATATCGTTCAAGATCGTTTGCCTCAAGACATTATTCACGTGTTGAAAGATTTGGTCCCTCCAAGTTCATCAGGCAGTGCGCATCACGTTGTTCCACTCGTCTGCAAGTACTTTGGCAAGTTGTATGGGTTGGAGGTGTCTACTGCATTGCGCAGACCCCCTTATGCAATCCATGCATTCAGTGATGACTCTGCATGTAAACCTGACATCGATTGGATCTGTTTATCCACAGATGACCTTCTGTCCCGCCTTCACAAGTTAACTATGGATGAACTGAGGTCCTCGATTCAAAGCTTACCCGCTGATGGTCGTCCATCCATAAACAGTTGTTCTCGTCGCAATACTTGCAATGGGTTGATCCAGCATATCATTGCGCGTGCACGCTACCTCGAATGCATCGGAACTGATTGTGTGTGTGACATTTACTTGTCTTACTATCCTTTTGTTGAAGCCATTGACAAAAAGGATGACTACTTCTACATGGTACAAATTCTTGAGCATGAGTATGGTCGCAACGTCATTGAAACGCTGGCTACTTCACCTGTCAGTAAACTTGAAGCAAGCAGGATTGCACGGTGTGAGAAGAGGGCTGAGGTTCAGAATGCAGAACGGGTTGCTTATGCTGCCTATTGTGAAGATTGGCCGACTGTTGTCCCTCAAAGTGTCGTGTTTTCGTGTCTGGACAAATACTACGAGGCTTCGAAATGGACTCTACCTCCTGTTTGTGCTGTGTGCGGTCAATATCGGCATGATGCGCAGACTTATGACATGATGTCGAGTTCAGCAAAGCTCGATCTCAGCATACTCCGCCTGCAAGATCAATTTATCATCCGCGAATCTATCATCCAGAATCTATCACCCAGATTTACCTTTAACAGTAGTCGAATTGATGGCTTGATGTTAGAACACCATGGAGTCCGCACTGACGGAGAGGACTTGGTCAAGTTGGACATATGTGGAGAGTGTCATGCAGCGTTGTTGAAGAGAAATGTTCCCCGGTTTGCACTTGCTAATGGACTTTTTCGAGGTGATCTTCCAGATGTGTTCAGCGACCTCACCTGGGTGGAGGAGAAAATATGTGCGATCTATTGTAATACCGCACACGTCACACGTCTGTTCCACTCTTCTGATCCACCCCAACCGAAGGTTTTTCATGGGAATACTTGCGCTCACGAGATGAATGTAGTGTCTACCACCTCTGTGTTGCCACGGACTCCAGCAGATGTGAATGGGTTCTTGAGTGTCATATTCGTTGGACCTGGGAAATTTGAACTAAAACAACTTGGGACAACATTTTGTGTTCGCAAGGCAAAGATATGGAATTTTCTGTTGTGGCTGAAGCATCATAACCGTCTGTATGCTACCATCCCGCTCGACTGTGATATTCTCGATTTATATCCAGATGATGATATAATTCCCGGTTTAGCAGAATCCGTTGTTGAGGACCACGAGCTGGATGCAAAGTCAGTTTTTCATGAAGAAACTGCAGGCTTCGAGGACCACCCTGCAATGCTCATGCATCAAGAATCTCGGGCTGCCACTTCAGGACAGTGCAACAAGTTGAATGATGAAATAGCAGACGGAAGTTCGAGTCCCGTGACGTTTCTAGAAAAGATGGGTGTCTCTGATCCTGAGAGTGTCAGACTCAGTGGTCGGGCGTTCACTGCTGCTGCATTGTGTAGGCTTATCCCTCGCTCTTCGACCGGTCCTGACCTGATCATACATCGTGGATCACAGCCAATAAATGAATATAACAATCCTGACTTCTTTCCTGGTATGTATCCTCTGCTTTTCCCATATGGGATTGGTGGCTTCGAGGACAAGTCCAGACCAACTGCTTTGTCATTTCAACAGCACGTTCAGTACTTGATCAATATTCCGGACCGCTCGTTCAGGTACCACCAGAGTTTTCTATTTGTTACACTGAATATCCACCAGTGCCGTCTTGCTCATGTCCACACTGCATTTACTTGCAAGAGATCGAACTTCGGTACAGTTGCTGAAAAACTTCGTAAAATCTCTCCAGAACTATTGAACCGTGTTGCCTCTCGCCTGGAACAGGAACATAAAATCTCTGACATGTCATCTGAGGAGAAGAATGCGCTTGATCTACTCCGCTATGTCAATACCATATCTGCATGGATTCCTGGCTCAGAGGCATCGAAAATTTATATCCGGAATGAAATCCGTAGCTACTTTGGTTTTTTTGGACTGCCTCATCTATTTTTTACATTTAACCCAAGTGTTGCCCATAGTCCTATCTTTCAGGTGATGTATGGAGATGTCAGTGTGGATCTATCCGATCGATTCCCTAAACTTGTGTCTGCTCGTGAACGTGCTATCCGCTTGGCACAGGACCCGGTTGCTGCTGCTGACTTTTTTGATTTCTCCGTATGCTGTTGCTTTGAACATTTACTGGGATGGGATTATAAGAAGCACAGATCTACTCTAGTTGGTGGTTTATTCGGTTGTATACGGGCATTCTACGGAACCTGTGAGTATACTGAACGAGGATCTTTGCATGGTCACTTTCTCCTTTGGTTGAAGGGTGGTATAAATCCCACGGAGCTTCATCACCGATTGAGAGACGAAAGTTTTCAAAAAAAGTTTTTTGCATTCTTTGATGACATCATCTCTCATCATTTGCCAGATATTGAGGTCTCGATCGACCCACAGTTCGAACCTCGTGTAGAATGTCCACCCAAACCACCTCTGATCGATAAAAAACTCACGGACGCAGAGGTATCCCAATGGAAATCAGTTTTTCTCACAGAGGTCAAGAAGTGTGGAGAGGCCTTACACATCAGTCTTTTGTAAGTCGCTCAATGACTGCTCATTGAGTGCCAAGCATTACGAAAATACTGCATATAGCTCAAGGACCCTGCCTTGGTCTTATCCGAGCCAATCAGAGCTTGCAAAACAACCAAAATCTCACTCGGCTTTGTTACGTTACAAAGCCACTTTACAGATGCAGTGTCATGTTTGCCGACCTGTGTGTCATAAGTATGGAAACGAGGGCAAATGCCGTTTCCATTTCCCTCATGATATTGTCGAAACATCCCATTTTGATCCCAAGACCAACTCGGTGGTGCTCAAATGTCTAGATGGTAATGTAAATTATCATAATCAATATATCCTTGCTTTTTCAAGTTGTCGCCACAATCACGATCTCAAATGCATATTATCAGGGAAGAGTGCGAAAGCTGCAATGTTCTATATATCAGATTATATTACAAAGATGGGGGTAAAAACATACGAAATGCTAACGTTGCTATCTCGAGCTGTAGCACGACTGCCGGCCGACTCAGGAAACCGAAGTGTGGCCGAGGGTGCCAAGGCATTGTTGCATAAATGTTTGTCTCAATTCAACCGGCAACAGCAAATTCACGCACAGCAAGCCGCTCGCTACATGCAAGGCCATGATGATAGTATTTCCTCCCACAAGACCACTCTGATGCTGTCTTCTTTATTACTTTCTTATGTGAACTCTATGTTTGTCCAAAAGAAAGGCCCTGAAACCTCTGAGGTGTACAATGACCCCGACGACTCTGACTCCGACGAACTTGAAGGTAGTGGAGGCCTTGAACGCACACGTATACGGGTATCCACAGATAAGGAAGGGAAGCTCGTCGAGGCTGACCAGGTTCAGCATTACTTACAACGTGCCAACAGCCTTGCACACATGAATTTCTATGATTTCTGCAGATGTATTGAGGTGCAGACAAAGGCAAGTAGCAAACGTACGAAGAATACCCATGAAACTCGCCTTGGTGTGCTGCGAAGACATCCTTTCAAGCCTGCTCATCCTTGGCACCTCACACACGAGCTCATTGAGCATACTGATGAGATTCATACGAACCGTGAACTTGTTCCTCGTGTAATAGGTACTTCAATTCCGCGGTCAATAAATAAGCGTGCTTGGGCGCTGTTCACACTGAGTCATTTCAAGCCCTTCAGCTGCGATGCACCATTGATCGAGGATGCCGAAGAACTTGATAAAGTATTCGAGACATATCCTTTTTCAGATGATTGTCTTTTAATTATGGCTAACTGGGAAGCAATTCATGAGTGCGAAGATGAAAGAGATGCTGACCGACTCCGCAAGCAAGCACAACAAATGACAAGTAAGCCCAAGAAACTTGCAACTTCCCAGAATCCCGAGGATGATGAGGTTGAGTTAGATTTGGAACGTCAGCTCCGGAAACACCGATCTAAGGGCCCTCAAGAGGAGCTTCATCTTCAACAGTTAATCCTTTTACTGAAAACCGCTGGGTGGTTACAAGGTCATCCACCCACTGAACCTTCTGTGGCACAATTATTGGATGGCGTCAGCCAATCTGCCGTTAATGAGTTCCCCGAGTTCTCGAAAAATCACTTGGTTCGATGGAAGAAACATATTGAACTGCAGGAAATGTCCATCGCAGCCACACGAAGGAATGCTCTGAATCCCGATCAACAGGTGGAAGTAAATGTAATCAAGGTTGCGGAGATGGAGACAACGAAATGCAAATACACCATCAACTCTGTCCCACGTTGTTTTCCCGCCACAGAAAACACCACGGAGATCCATCCAGGTCCCTCGGGAAAAAAATTGGATCTAATTGATGTTGTGAAGACAATTGGCATGGAATGAGGTCTCAATGAGAAACAGTGGATTGCATTCCGCATCATATCGGAGCATTTCATTGCTAAATTTGTCGAAAACAAAATCGTACCCGAAGAACATCTCATCATGCTCATGACTGGCCCAGGAGGTACAGGGAAAACTTATGTTGTGAAGGCGGTCCAAGACGTGATGCGACATTATGGGTGCAGCCATATGATCCGGTTTCTTGCACCGACAGGTTCCGCAGCCACCTTGATTGACGGGATGACAGTGCATAAGGGACTGGGAATTAAGATCAAGTCCAAAAATAAAGGGAAAGGGAACCGTGACCCCGGGGAAAGCATGGAAGACTACTCTGTTTTGATTTCTGTGAAGGAACGCACCTGACTGCGTGAAGAATGGAAGAACGTGGAGTTTTTGTTGATCGATGAAACCTCGCTCATTGGCCTCGAGTTACTTGCGGACATTGACCACGCCCTTCGGTTTGCAAAGGAGAAGCATGATACATTGTTCGGGGGTGTGACTATCATCTTTTCGGGTGATTTCTTCCAGTACCCGCTAGTGGGTGGAACTCCGTTGTACTCGCCGATTTCACCGTATGCTGAACAATCAAATAATGAGATTCGAAAGAGATTAGGAAGAATTGCGTGGAAGTCGGTGAACACAGTCATCAATCTTGCCGAGCAGCAACGCATGAAATCAGATCCCGAGTATGGTGAGGCCGTTCAACATTTACGAACCCGAGAATGTACTCTTGCAGATGTGGACCTTTTCAATTCACGTGTCCTAAGGTCCGAGTCTGCCTCAAACCCTGATGGTATAGATTTATGTGAGGTCAGAGGTCAGAATGCCTCAGCCATTGTTTCTACTAACAAGATTCGAGAGGCATTGAACAAAGAGAAAGCATTTGCATTGGCTGGTGATTCAGGCAAGCTCACCTCGTGCTTGGCTTTTGACAAATGTTCCCACCGTAGCCTGTCACTCACTGAGCGCCACACATTGCTCGATCTCAATGTTACCCCAATTCAGCAGTCTCTCCCGGGATCTATCATCTTATTTGAAGGGATGCCAGTAATTCTGCGTACAAGGAATCTGTCTACTGACCTTGGTATCACAAACGGTTCGCAAGGATGGGTGCGAAAAATTTACACTTCGACATGTCCTGTTGGATTGACATATTCCCCTTGTGTGTTAGTTGAGTTTCCCAATAGCAAGGTCGAAATACCCGGTCTCCCAAAAAAGATATTTCCTATTGTGCCGGTGACTTGGGCATTCTCATCTTTGTTTATTCGTGAAGATGGTTCAAGTGAAAAGGCTCGCATCACTCGATCTCAACTTCCGATACAACCGGCGTTTGCGGTCACTGGCCATTCTGCGCAGGGAAAGACATTACCGAAGGTCTTGGTGGACATGTCTGAAGGTGGTTTCGCTGCATATGTGGCGGCCTCGCGCCCTAAGTCTAAAGAGGATTTGTGTTTAATCCAGCCAGTGACGGTCGATCAACTCAATAAACCGCTGCCCGCGGATCTCTTGGCTGAGGTACGGCGATTTGACATATTGGAACATAATACTTACATCCAACATGGTTTACGTGCCGGTGATATGTTACCTGTGCCTGATGCAGAGGCTGAGCGGTCAGTAAAGATCACCGTTCCCAAGCCAAAATTCGAACTAGATCCACCAGCCCCCAAAACTGCGAGTAAAAGAAAGTTATCGATTGTTGTTCAAGAGGGTGATGAGGTTGAATCAGAGATTTTGTCCACCGTTGTCACAGGACCCACGACCAACCTCATGAGGAAGCGAATGAAAATTTCCAACATACACGAAGCTACCCTATCGAAGCTTTGTTTACGAAGTCCGATACCACAGTCCCCGCCGAGCGTTGGTTGCCGCTGGTCCGCGGAGAACTGGTCGTGTGCGTATGACAGCGTGTTTATGGTCCTTTTCTATGCTTATCATGCTGCAGAAACTGTTGAGAAGGAGAGATGGAGAGCTATGGACAACCCTCTCAGGGAACTGGCTGAAGCATATGAGGTACTCTTGGAGAATGATGCTAACTCGTTCAGGCAGGATCTATTTGACAGGTATCGAGACGAGTTTCGGGACCGGCTCAGCTCACTTGATCCTGCAGTATTTCCGTGCACAGGCCAGGTTGGCGCTGCTAGCACTTCAATCCTTGACTGCCTGTTACCCCCACTGGCAGCAAGCCGTACCTATGGGTTCGTCTATGCCTGCTCGAATACTACATGCAAAATTCGGCCCTCGGGATCACTCGTACTGCCACAGTCCTTTCCGGCTCTCTGTACCCCATTGCAATGGTTGGATCTTGATTCCACATCATATTCGCAGACTGTCAACCTTCAGCAATCATCAGCAAACCAACCCTTGTATTGGCAGCCCTGTACAGACACTACAGAAAACTACAGCAAGGTACCTAGTAATACAGATCTGTACAGAAAAATAGGGGAAACACAACTCAATAATTTTAGTATTAATATAGGCTGAATTTTTTATAGGCTATTGTCTATATATGTATAAGCTTCTCAGAAAATTTTCAGAGGTATAGATATAAATGTGGTTGTGTTATGACTCAAATACTTTCAACCAAATGTGGCTGTGTAAAGGTCTGTCCACTGATGAAAGGTTCCTTTCAAAGCTGGTAGGAAAGCTCTTGGCTTGACTCTCCTTCCATCATTATCTACATGATGCTGACTCTCAAGCAAGGAGGAGTGTTGAGATTCATAGATTCTATTCTATCCGCTCTACGATATCTCATAGTGTGACAAGTCATCACTACTACAGACACATATTGTGACATATTCGCTTATGTACACAACACATGTCTTATCTCTTATCTTCTTATCTTTCTATCACTTATTGTATTACTCATCACATAGATAAGCACTTATGTCTCATTGGATGATAAGTTATCTTACTGCGGATGACTCATATCTTTGTCATTCTTATTCCTTGACATTCCATGATGTTCTATCATCATTCCCTACTATAGGAGATATGTACATAGATACAAATATACCCTGTATGTATATAAACCTGGTGGTTTATCCCCAGGACAATAACGAAGTCTCTCCTTCGCTCTTCCATCACCCAGTCCATCCTCAACTACTCAGAGCTATCACTCTTCGTACTTGACCTCTCTTGTTCAACACTACTCTTGGTTATACAGTGAGTATCTCCCACTGGCACTGTGATCTTGGTATTCTCTCTTCGAGGCACACTGCACTCCACAAACAAGACCTGCTATCTTGTTACATACCAGTGTCCCAAGAGAGCCTACTCATACCAACTTGTGCTAGGCTTAAATGCCTGCCTGGTCATTAAGCATTTGTGCAATGGGATTTCACAGTCAGCGAGATCAGTGTTTGTCAAACAATGATCAAGCACCACATGGTGTGTATTGGACACACTGTAGCATGTAAACCGATCTGAAGCATAAGTCTCCAGAGCATCATAGTCATCAGTGGCATAAGGTGCACCTGCATGTAGGAGGTATACAACCCGACACGCGAGGGGGTCTCCCATGCAAGTGGTAGACTGACAATAATCATCCTCCAGTATGTCACTCTCAGTGGGGGACAGTACTGCAGTTTCGTGTTCAGATTCGCTGGATTCGTCAGATGATCCTTCCAGTTCTGAACCCAGTTCCAGGCTCATTGCACCCAGGGTGAGTGAGTCCACTTGTTCTGTGCTTGCAGCGAGGGCTTCAAGCTGCGTGATATCATCATTGATCTGGATGCTATAGCTTTTCACTGCCCCAGGGGGGCTCTTCGAGCTTCCCTGGACTGTAGTCCTACCTGGGCAGTTAGATGCCATATGTCCTGGCTTGCCACACTCAAAGCAGAGTCACTCCGTTACTCGCCAGTCATGCTCCTCTTTGGTGAGGGCATACTTCTTTGTTATGCGTTCTCCCGGCCTCGCTGGGTCTCAAGCACGCTCTTGTTTTCGATCGCACTGGCTTGACTTGGTTTTCCCTTTGTAGCCATTCTTGCTCCCTTCTGGCTTTGAAATAGCTGTGCCTTGTTCAGATGCTTCATGAGCTTTGTCCAGTTGGGGCTTGTTAGATCCCGGTC
>JBBPLL010000402.1:0-26057 GCA_038089755.1 Leccinellum rugosiceps | reverse complement strand
AAGGCGAGGACGTGGGAGACGAAGTGGCGTTCCTTGGCAGTGAGACGGTCTATCCAGTTGCGGACGTCGTCAGAGAGGTCGACGTCCAGAAGAAAGCTTCGACCTTCTTGTGTATTTTCTAGGCAGGTGGTATGGGCAAGGACAATGGAAAGTATGGAGCGAGTCGGACAAGCACACCTCGTTTGTATAAGAATCGACGCCTGAAGGGCTTCAACAAAGGTTTCTTACCCGCCGAACGAATGCGTGAGCCGATGACAAACGTAGCCAGAGCTAGAACACGTACATTCAAGGAGATCAACCTCGCACACTAACCTGCTATTAAGGTTGTGACATCCTGCTCCAGAATCCTCCACAGATCGTGAGCAACGTTACAAACCTGATGACAAGGACCGAGTCGATGAAGGGGTCTAGAACCGTGCACCCGTCAAAACGTCAGGTTCATAAGAATAGAAATCAGAATTGCACAATATTATACTGCCACAGGCTGCCGGGAGTACGCTCGCCCCAGCCATACATGTACGGTCTGCCATTTAAAAATGGTTACACTTCCGGCGTGCCCAACAGAGGGAAAGGGCGGGACCGTATCACTTTTCCACCTCTACTGCATCCGTACAAATCTTCGTTTCCGCTTGCGCAACATCACTTGGGAAGGTGGCGGGGGAGCTGCCAAGGGCGGCGCAGCGCCTGGGGGCCTAGGGGCAAAGTATTTCGAACGAGGGAGGGCGTTCTGAATTGTAGTGGAGACGTAGTGTCCAAAGACCCCGACGGTAGCCCCAAAGAGACACGCTGCGGCGCAGAATACGTAGACGGGATATAGCGCTACCGCAATCGTGCGGACGATCGAGAACGGGGTGAAGACGCAAAAGTCGAGCGAGATTTTGACGATAGTGTGGACGGGCGCGAGCAGGACGCGGATGATGGACCAAGGGATATGTAGCGGGGACGTTAGGGTGAGAAGGAAGCTGAATCCGAGACGGAACAAGAGTAACGACCCGGATAGGACAGACTGTAATATTGGGAGAAGTAGGGCAATTGGGGGTTGCGTCCCTTGGGGGGCGGTTTCACCCGTCTCGGACACAGTTGCAGTTACACCCGACATCCGTCGTTGCTAGAAAGTAATCCGTCAAGTTGAATGTACAAACCAACCTGAAGAGCGTAGCTTGCCTGGTGACACGGTGGTAAAAAGTGAAGGACTACTAATTTTGGTAACACTATGTACAGTATGTACTTCACTGTTAGGTGCACTCTTGTGCAAGAGTCACCGCCAACGGACAAACGTCGAACGTGAACACTTCATGCATCCGAGACACCCAGAGGAGCCTCAGTTGGCAAGCAAATAATGTAGAATCGTTCAGCCGAAAAGCTTTGAGGCAACGCAGGCTAGCAAAGTTGCGCATCTCTTACACTAACATGTCCAGAGCGTAGTTGGCCAATTTCATCCGTTCCGAGTGAATATCACAGCAAAGAGGATGAAAGAAGTGTATATCCCATCCTCGGACGAGGCTCGTGAGGAATCTAATCTATCAAACAGTCAGGGATTTGAACTCTGGCGAAAGAAAGATCCTTACCTAGAGTAACAACTCAATTAGCGTGCATCTATTTCAACTTGGTGAAGAGTTTTGGTCCTGCACAAGCCTGAAGAGAATATGAGACGGTGTAACCAGTAAGAAAGAGGTAACATACATCGACGCAGTGCATCATGCTAAACATGTAGAGATTAGTATTCGAACGTTCGTACGACCTGTGCAAATACGTACTGGACTGGCGTTCGAAGAGTGCGATTACAGCAGTGTCAGTTGCATCACCGGGAAGAGAAGGAAGACGAAAACATACATCTGGCGAGATTGGTCGTCAGCCTACTACACAAGAAAGACACGAGCGAGACTTACAATTCTTCCACACAATCCTCGCCCTTGTAGCCCTTGCCCTCCGAGATTTTTTCCTGACAATGCTCAAAATGCCGCGTCAAAGGTGCGCATTTGGTCGTACTCTTGCACTCCTCACGGAATATCGGTTGTAACTGCAGAAGAAACATTATGCTCAACGCTCACCCACGGATCGAAAGGTTTGGGGTCGCACTGACGTCCTCTGGCTCCGCTTCCTCTTCCGTCACAGTTTCTGCAACCACGACTTCTACATTCTCCTGCTCCTCTGCGTCGGCGTGGACGACGTTCAAGAAAGACGAAAAAAATGACGAAAGACTCATCGCGACTTGGTCTGTATTTGGGTCGTGACTTCGCGAGTTTACGGGTCGTACACTTTGGTCGGCGCTTGAAATGAACGGGAAGTGTTTCTATCTCCGCGTCCATTAGACACGCCGACTGCTCAAGTTCAAACTCAAGCTCAAGGAGGGTCGCTTCTCCTATGCGCCGGCTGCTAAACAAACAGGCTTAATGCTCGTGCAGACTGATTACTGTGCTCAGATGGCCTAATTGCTGATCGTATGGATTGGTAAGTCCCCTGATGCGCAAGCCAGACGAAAATAGAGATCAAGAGAGAGGATCAGGAGACTGCTGATAGGTAAGGCAGCATGGGAAGATGTCCAACAGAATTGACGTACAACTCCCTGAAATCGAGCTTCAAACCGGTTATCGCATGTCTCTTCTGTCTTATCAAATCACTGATCCAACGTTACATTACACATGGATGTTGGGTGGCCGAAGAGTACTCTCCCCACCAGTTTTGGCTTACAGATAACTTTCTCCAGGTTGGAGGGTTCAACGTTCAAGAATATGCCCCAAATCGACATACTGGCGCACTCGCTTCCTGGAATGATCTGCCCCTTGCCACAAAGTATGTAGTTTCAGGTCTATGACAATCTACAGGCCCTATTGTTTTGGTTCTTCGACTTCTACCAGGGAAAGCGGGCAACCACGTTTCCCGCTTATCGATCGGAAAGACGCGGGTCTCGTAACAGTTATATATAACTTCGTTCATTCATTAACGCTACAGTTTTCGTGCACCCGCTTGGTCTCTCCCCATCACGATGGACACTGGAGCGTTCGAGGTTGGTTTCCGCTACGCCCAACTATGTACTCACTATCTGGTGCCACACAGAATGGTTCTTGTTCCTCTGAAAAGGAAAAGGAAAAGGACATAACAGCGGACATCGGGTCCATAGAACAGCAAGGAAGGCCTGGATCTCCTCGACCCACTCAGGCTATTAATACAGACGATCCCTTCCCCGTCGATCCACAAGAGCCAGTAGAGGAAAAGCAGTTTACCCTGCGCGCAACAATTGTTGGTTGTCTTCTCGGTGCGATCATCGCGGCCAGTAACGTCTATCTTGGCTTAAAGGTACGTCCCTTTATCACGGCATCGCCATGATATGTATCGCTACTCACACCACACCACACCACCCCAGACCGGTTGGACTTTCGGCGCCTCCCTATTCGGGGCCATATTCGGCTTCGCGATCCTCAAACCTCTGTCCACCTATCTTCCACCCCACCTCGGGGGCGGCTACTTTGGACCTAAGGAGAACAACGTCGCGCAGTCGGCTGCGACCGCTGCTGGGTCCCTAGGTCTTCTTTTTACCTCCGGCTTCCCCGCTGCATACCAACTCGGGTTGCTCCCTACATCTCCAAGCGAGGACATCGGCCGGCTATTCGCGTTCGCGACGTGTTGCGCCTTCTTCGGGCTCGCGTTCACCATCCCACTCCGGCGGTTCTACATCCTTCAGCTCAAGCTCGTCTTTCCGAGCGGCGCTGCGGCAGCGTACACGATTCGTTCGCTGCACGTCGGCAAGCACGCGGTCGTGGAGGCGAGGAGAAAGACAAGAGCGCTCGTGGTCGCGTTCGGTTTCGCGATCGCGTTGAAGGTGATAAGCGATTACGCACCGGGGGTGCTTTGGGACTGGCATGTGTTTTATACACTCAATCGGATCGGGTGGACTTCGGCGATTGCGGCGGAGAGTTGGGTCAGTGTGACGTCCCCGCGGGATGTCCTTCTGGATGACGCTGATCTCTACTCACTGAATAGGGATGGGTTTGGGAATGGACGCCGGCGTTCATCGGCTGCGGGATGTTGTCAGGTGTCAACGCATCCTATAGTTTCTTAAGTGGTGTATGTTCCCTTTTTTTCATCCTCGCTCCGCAACTTTGGAGTTTGACTACGGTTCAGAGTGTCTTGGCGTGGGCCATCATAGGTCCCATCATCGTCAAGAAGGGATTGGTGTGTGTTCTTCGTGCTATCACATTGTCGAGTCAACATGTTGACAGCTACATTCAATAGGCATTCGGTGTCCCTGCGGACCAGAGCATACCGGGGTATATGGACTATTTTTCCATGTATGCCATTTACTTGATGGATATCTGTCTGATTCTTAAGTATGCCTCAACAGGACGCTCTCTGATCCAATCAATGACCCTTCACCGAGATACTGGCTGGTAATCATCTTATCATGTTCCATTTACGTACAGCCCGCTCAGCGAGAATCAGGTTTGGCCAGGTACGCTCATAATGCTCTGCACGAGTTTCACAGAGGTCGCATGCAACTCCAAGTCGCTTTACATCGCTCTCCGAGGTATGGTGCGGACTGTGGCTGAGAAACTCCAGAAACTCCCCCACACCGATCAAACGAAAGAAGACGAGATTCTTGACCCCATTGAGGAGAACGAACGCGTGCCTGCGTGGATGTGGGGCTCCGTTCTCCTCGCGAGCGTCGTAGTCAGCTGTGTCGTCATGGGCGTTCAGTTTGGTCAAAGCGTCAGCATCACTTTGCTCGGTGAGTCGTCTAATTCTCTAGGATTCCGTGGGTTTATTTGATGGCTCCGTGGCTATTATCTTTGCGTTCTTGTTTAGCTTCATCTCAACCGAGAGCTGCGGAAGGACGAATATTGCACCGATAACTTCAATTGGTCAATTCGTTCTTCGTTCGTGCCATGGACGTGATTCTGATCTGACGATTGAAAATCAGGGAATGCATCGCAATTGGTGTTTGGCGGGGTTGCAAAAGGCAAACAATACTCTCAAAAGCAGAATGAACTTCTCAACTCGCTGTCGGGTATGCTCGCGCTTGGTGAGTATTTTAATATCATCGGAATGATAGTTGTGACTAACTAGCATCTGCGACAGGTGCTGCGGAGCAAGGTACACTCACGTTCAAATTGGTCCAATGTGTTCTGCGATTCTGATATATATCGTCCCCAGCTGCGGATATGATGGTGGACCTCAAGGCCGCGCATCTTCTCCGATCGTCACCAAGAGCCGTCTTCTATGCGCAGCTGTGCGGAGCCATCGTTTCCATATTCATGTCCGCCGGCGTATACGTCGTGTTTTCGTCGGCATATCCTTGCATCAATAGTCTCTCTTACGATACATGCAGTTTCCCGATTCCCGATGTCCAAGCGTGGCGGGTACGTGTCGAATGATATTTCGTTGTTTTCTCTCTTTCTTTTTCCGCCTAACCCCGAATGACGAAGAATATATAGGCTATCGCCGTCGCCGTGTCGTCCTCGAGGCTGCCTATTCCGCCGTCATCGGGATATGCGGCAATCGGACTTGGAGTGGCCTCTGTCCTGTCGGTCGTGGTGAAATACAAATTAGTACCTCCAAAATACCATGTGTTCGTTCCGTGCGTAGATCGACAGTGCCCATTGGCGACGATTATGCTGATAGTTGCATTTTGCCCAGAAATTTCAATGTAATCGGAGTGGCCTTCGTCATGAGCAAGTCGTTGCTGGGATGTCCTTCGAAACCCGACTTGGAGGAGCTCAGGCTGATAACATGGCATCATATCTACAGACATCAGCAGGTATCCGTTGGCAATGTTCTTTGGGGCTACCGTCGGTTTCTTTTGGAAAAGAGGGTGAGTTTGCCCTCTCGGACTCGCGATCCTTTTTCGATTTCGCTCTCTGCGGAAAAAAAACCCCCGAATTTGAGCAAACGCCATAGGTTTGTCCGCAACTATCAGATGTATTGCTTCGCTGTCGCAACGGGGTTCATTGCGGGGGAGGGCCTCGGTGGGATCGTTTCCGCGATTCTGACAATCGCCGGTGTTTCGGGGGCGACATACGGGACGACAGTCGGTTGTCCAGGGGGAATTTACTGCGGATGAATAACCCCCGATAACAAATTAGATTAGATTTTGGCTGTACCCATCACGCATTATTAATGCACGCGTGACTCTCGTGATCTCAATCAATTGACGCCACATCAAAGACGCTGTGCACGATCCCACACATGCTCGCTCGTCTGAACCAAGTCGGTTCTGCCCTCGTCTCGTTCACTACGAAATCATTTTCCACATCAGGCATCGACCCATCTCACTATCGTTCCGCAATGAGTTCAGGTAACGCTCTTATCGACCGTATCACAGAAAACTGCTCACTGATTTGCTCCTATTGGGTATCTATCTATACACGCATATTCAATATACAGCATCACAGAAGCCGGAGATCGCGACGTTCGCTGCCGGGTGTTTCTGGGGCGTCGAGCACATCTTCCTGAGACACTACCCTCCCTCGCAAAACAAGGGCATCTTGGAGACCAAGGTCGGGTACACGGGCGGCAACCCGAGCAATCCGAGCTACCGGCAGGTGTGCGCAGGCTCGACGGACCACGCTGAGGCGGTGAGGATCGAGTTCGATCCGGCGGTCGTCAGCTATGACGAGCTCGTGGGTGAGTTCAAAAGAGGGAGAGGCATGTACTCGTTCTCTCGTGACGCTGAAACGGCACGCTCTATTCCAGAGTTCTTTTATCGCACACACGATCCGACGACGGTGAACAGCCAGGGAGCGGACGTGGGTACCCGTACGTCACGAACAACTTTTTTTTTTTAAAGCTCTTCAATTCTCTGATTTTTTTTGTTGTATGCGCAACGCAGAATATCGTTCCGCCATCTTCACGCACAGCCCCGAACAGGCGAGCATCGCCCAGCGTGTCACGGAGGAGGTCCAGACAAAACACTTTACACCCAAGGGAAAGAAGATCGTGACGGAGATCATCGAGGCTGGGCCGTGGTACAACGCAGAGGACTATCACCAGCTCTATCTATTCCAGAACCCAAATGGGTACCAGTGCCCAACCCACAAGTTCCATTGGTGAAGGTGACGAGTAGACGTAATGCACGACGCATGAAGCACTAGTAGCTTGGATCAAAGATAGATACATGCAGAGAAGAGGGAAAGGAAAGCGATTCGGAGAGTAAGAAACGCCTCAGAGGTATACAAGCCCGTCCCTTTGAATTGTAACAAGGAGAGTGGTGCCGAACGGGCGATGTCAATGCAAACCCGTCGTCCAAGAACGCGGGTGAGCTCAACTCTTTGCACCGTCGTTTCTCTTCATAGGCGCTTTTGATTGTGGAAGAATCAAGAAAAACAAATAGTAAGAAAATTGTATTTATGGTGGCAAGGCGTGGGATAGTATTACGTGTATGCGGGGAGAGATCAGATCTTGGCTACTCGGATGTACTTTCTGTATCCATCGGACTAGGTACTTGGCCTGGCCTCCGCCTTGTTGTTTGTGGTGAAAATAGTATCCGTTCGTTCCATGGGCGTTATCTCGTCCATAATAATGCCTCTACAGTTCGAGTTTGTGAAACAGATGCTGACAATATCCAATGACCCTCCCAGGCCCTCACTTCCGTAAATATCAACATGATCAACCTTGTTGAACCTTGCTAGTACATAGGTATATAAAGCTTCAGAATCATCGTACAGGAAGTTACCCAACAAACCTGTTTGATAAGAATATCAGATTAGATTAGATTTCGGCAGTACGTCTCATGACTGCGTTTACAACGCATGCGCTCGTCTGAACTGAAGTAGTACATACAGCCCTTCATCGACATCCCTCGCCGCGATTTTTTTATGCCAGGGATTGGCCCATCTTGCTACCATTTGGAATAACTTCAGGTAGGCAATCCGAACGAAAAGTGCTCGTTCCTCTGAGGTATCTGTCTATGCAGTTAATTTATAGTATGGCATCACAACCCGAGATCGTGACGTTCGCTGGGGTTGAATAGAGCGCATCTTCCGGATGCATACGCCTCACAGAACAAGGACATCCTGGAGTGCACGGGCAGGGATCGGTCAATCCGAGCTACTAGAAAGATCGGATGTGTGCTCGGGCGGTACGGCGCTCAACTCTCTGGACCGTCATTCTTTTCAGCATTTTCGATACCTGGTGAAAAATAGGCGGCAAGTCCATAATGTCAGTAATCTAATGATACAGCGAAAAAACCACAATGTTTTTTTTACTCTTGTAATTTGCTACGCATATACACTAATTCTACAACGACAGAGGTTAAATAACAGAACCTTGAAGCCGAACACATCGTGTAAGCAAAAACTTCTAATCCCCATTTTTTTCCGCGGTGGCAGAACAGGAGTAAGACGAAGACGGGACACCACTATAACCGGTGCCAATATCCAAGTCCACGGAGGTGAGGGCTTCGGTAGTCCTCCTTGCGGGTGTACGAGTGGTAAAGTCGTCGTCTTCCGACGAATCGTCCGACTCGGAGACTGATTCACCTCGTATTTTGCGGAACACTCGGTACATACATGTGACCAAGACGAGCAAGTTGCATACGACCAATGCTGAAGTGGTCTAAACAATTTGATTCAGTTGTTTGCGAATTGCGGCAACGGAAGCTACATACCTCCAAGTTCAAGGTCAAATCGAACTTGATGCTATTATCTGGGTAGACACCATGGACCAGCGAGAATATGGACACGATTGCACTGGATGCGAACACGGTCAAAATCATTCGACGCTGTCGTCGTGGAAGCTTGACCCTCCAAAGGAGTTTGAGAGGGATGAACACCAGGATTGCATCAGAAATGAAATCGGCTAGTAGAAAGGATGAGATGCTGCTGAATGACTACATGTCAATAACACCTACTAGTCACTTGAAAGATCATTGATACAACTCCTTTGATACACCCAGTCGTTGGTGGTGTCCCCTGGGGTGTCATGAAATTCGTGCAGAAAAAACACCTCAAAATAATTGAAATTACACAGAAAATAAATAATAAGATTGCGACGATCCGTGCAAAGGCACGGATGCGTGACGATGGAGACATGATCCGGATGGTAGAATACAGAATACTCAGGCGAACCGCACTGGTAATCCAAAGCATAAACAAAATGAGCATAGGTTCGAGGTGGTGGGACCGTAGAAGCTACAAACCACAATGCGATCATTGAAAAAATTGACTTTATCCAGCAGGAAATCATGACGAATCCTTTATCACGGTGAGCTGAAGGCCGAGCAAAGTCGTCATCAGCATATATCTGTGGAACTGGAGTGAAAAATGGCGTTACCATGTAGAAATTCAAAAGCAATATGTTGGGTAATGACGAACGCTGTCCCGGAGATGAACGCTACAGTTGCCCATACATCTTCCCACCAAAATCGTCGTATGTGGAATCGGAAAGACAAACGAAGGAGTGTCGATATCAGAACCAAGCTGTTGATGACAGTGAAGGAGGCTTGAATGGGGAAATTGAATGGTAGACGTCAGAATGGATCGCTGCTGCACTCACGGTATAGTACCCCAGGATCAATGGCAGACCGTGACATTGAAGAAGCGCTGTCTGTGTGAAGACTCTGAAGATAGATGGCCAGCTGTACTTATACTAGAGTGCATTATGCTTGAGACTCCGCCGAGCTATGAGAGTTGCTGAATTTCAGAACTTATCACTTAGTGTCAGTCTGAGTTCGTTTCAGACAAGCAGTGACTCACTTTGGTCATTCCATATTGGTAGAATTATGGTGGTACGGTACGCAAATTTCAGGGTCTTAGGTTCAACGGCCCTTGATTATCAGCAGCCTTAGTGTCTGTACAGCGTACGGACACCCCGACCCGGGTCACAGCCGATCATATTGGAGCTAATAAGAAAAGGAGTAAGCCACCCGATTAGAACCTTACGTCCGTCGTCAGTACAAACCTTTTTTTTCCTTCCGTGTTTATGTCATTATTAAAAAAAAGCCATGAGGGGAAAGGGAAAAATGAACAAAAGTAGTCTCGTCCCAGACGTGCCAGACAAGCTGTCACCGGTTCACCACCCGCAACGCTCCGAACGTGTGGGAACAAGACTAGAACAAAAGGAGCAATGAACTGGACTCCGAGCCCTGACGGGCGAAGACTGGAAAAATCAAAACATTCCGAGTCCAGCTTGAGCAGGGAACCAAACGAGAACAAAAACCCGCAGACGAGCCAGATCAATCTTCTCGTCACACTGAGTGACGAGGGGTACACAAATCGCGATTCTCCAACCCACACTAACACACTTCTGGACCCTTGAATAAGGCGATGCCGAGCCCTTCACTTTAAGGATACGCTCAGTCATGGTTGCCACTAAATACGAGCGCTCTTAGCAGCTGGCGACCGTCGCTCCACCCATGGGCCACGGTAGCGAAACGCTTCGTGTCCGAAGCAGAACCCGATGGACGGACCTGTCAAACGTGAACGAACCAGGAAGGATGGACGTGTGATTGGAGGAGAAGGCGGCAAGAATGTTGGCGCCGAGTTACAGGCCAATCCCACACGCCACAGCCAATTACCACTCTTTGGTCCCCGCCGTGCCACCCTGTGCTCTCCTGTGCACACCACACATGGACCCCCATATGCACATATGCATCACAGCCCTTCAGGCACCCCTGGACCCACACGCCGTAGCGTGGGCTGAGGTCTATAGATGGGAAGTCGTAATATACTTGATAAGCAAAGCGAAACTTATCTCTAGAAATAGTTTTTTCACAAGAAAGCTTATATTGACGGAGCACTTGTCCGGATTCTCGACCCGCTCCCAGGGTCTGTTTTGTACGGGAGTGGTATTGACTCATATGCTGGCAGATGACCAGATGGATTATGGTGGGCATGGACGAGATTTGTAACGACCTTGTTGGGAGGGAGGTGTGGAAGTAGAAGCTATTGATAATGTGAAACTAGGAGGCCGGCATGTAGTAGCTGCTCCGAGATGGTGGGATAGTATGGAGTTCCCCAGGGTACTCGACTTGATTTGCAAATGCAGTCCGTGTGACATATCAGCACACGAGTGAATTGAAGGATTTAATGCATATATACCATCAATCATAAAGTACGCCGTGCCGATGAGCAACGGATACGCTCCATGTCAATATTGGATAATCTAGACACATCCATAGTAACGAGAACGTACATACCAAAGCCAAGCGGAAAAGCATGGATGCGAGCAACTCGTACTGTTCGCAGACAACAGTCGTCCAAACACCCCCAAATCCCAGTTTACATGCAACAGGCGCGCGATGAGGCGCTCTGCATCCATCGCTTCGATTTCCTGACACCCGCCTCAGCGAACATCGGCTCGATGGCCACGAAGGTCTCGCATATACCTTTGCCCATTCGTTCCTGATAGCTGGCATGCGGAAAGGTTCAATCGCGTGCGATAGCAGTCGCAAAATCTGCCTTGAGCAATTAGCACACTCTGTGAGGTTTTAAGCAACAGTGTGAGTCGATGGACGGGCCAAGATTTCGACTAGACTCTGTATGCTGTTATTCACGAACTGAAACTGTGACAGATGAGCCCGTGTAGTCCATCAGTAAACATAGCGAACCCTTTCAGCCATATTTGACCATCTCGGCGATGAGATACACCTCCCTCAAACGCAATCAAGTGATAGAATGATAAGACAGAATTCACCCTATCCAAGGATGTAGCTGCTTGCTTTGTCGAGTCGTTCGCCGTTGCTCGAAGTTGAGCGATAATGGCAGCAAGACACCATGGACTGAATACAGACGAGATGATCCCCCGCTGTTCAGAAACGTGTTTACGTCTGTGCCTAAAAATCACGTTTAACAACCTCGAGGTAGAAGAAACAAAGAGACCTAGCACGAATGCTCATTCAAGTCGTTCAGAATTACCTTAAGGGCCTTCACAGACTGGATGAGCTGTTCCAGAACCACATCTAAATCACGGTACGCAGCAAACCGAAATCATCGACTCTCGCAGGTCCCAATTCGGAGTTCCTTGGCCGGGTGCTGCGGAACGAACAAGTGATGCTCGATGTGTATGGATATAGGCATCTCAGCAGTGAGGAAGCCAAAGTGTAGCTTGCCAAAGATGTTTCAGCGACGGGTATAATAACACGAATCCAGACGAAGCTGGCCGTCCATCATCCAATACAACCCGTGGCACAATGCCTGCAAAACGGACATAGACGCGACCCATGGAAGCTTACCTAGAGCAAAAAGTAATCAACTGGGCCGTAGCTGTACCAGAGAAGGATTCAAAGATCGCAGGCAGGACGAGAATTTTTGTAATTAGCATTTTGACGAAATGATTTTTCGCGAAATACGCCGAGTTCGTCCGCAGAATTCAGGTCGTGTGCCTGGACGGCGGACGGGCCGGCGCAACTTGAATTCCTCCGCTTATGTAATTACTTTGTCCTCGGCCGCGGTTCCGTCGATGAGAATGACGCTTGCTCAGTTCCATCAACATGCCTGCAGCCAACGGAATACCAAAAGACCACCCAGCAAACTCATTTTTGGCCAAATGCGACCCAAAGGCTGAAATTTATGTCACCCACGTCGACACCACCAGCGCATCCAAAAGAAAGTTAGTACGGCGAATCATCTGCCGATCGCACAGATGCTGGCTTGACTGACGTGTCCGGACTTTCCTAGGCGCCACTTTCTAATGCAACTTGGGATGAACATGCTCTGGTCCATTCTCCTCGCAAGGCGGACTTACCGTGGCTTGTCCCGTTACGGCGTCTGGTTTGCCGTTGGGAAACTGATGCCGAGGTGGAGCGCGACCGCACCTGCCTTCGACATGTCCCTCCTCGGCAATATCGTCCTGGACCTCATTATCTTCATGATTCTTATCCCCGTCGTGAGCGAATTTGTTTGTGGTGCCGCCGCTCTGCGGTTCCGCCACGGATTCCCTCGAGAAGAAATCGTATTCCGTAAGCCGAGCGAGTCTACCGTAGCAAACGTCGTTGTGGAGGCTTCGGACAAGAGAGACGCCATGATGAAGGATCTTCTTCGCCGTGCGGTTGACCCCGAGGAGATGAACCGTGCACTGTTTGGTCTACCATGGGAAGAATGGGCTTATGACTATAATGCTATGACAGAAGCTTGCGAACTACACAAGAATGGTGTCATCGACGCAAAGACATGGGAGCTCTGCATATGGATGAAGATGAATGGCGAATGGACTGTTGTCGAAGAGCGAAAGGAGGTTGATATTCAAAACCAGAAGGGCATGATGGACAAAATGAGGGTATGATTATTGGCAAGGATCGGCCACCCTTTTTGCCGCTCACCCCGCTCGTGCTATTATTACAGGTCCGCTTGCAAGCCATGGGCAAACTACACGTGTTCCGGCAAATGATGGAAGTCATCCAGGTGAAGACGATGACCAAAGACGGCAAACCGCTGCCGGTGACGGAGGAGGTCGATGCGATCATCGCGGACATTTTCAGGCGCAACGACGTCGATTTCGCGAAGCTGACCAGCGAATTAGCTCAGGACGCTTCGCCCTCCACACGGTTTTCTAACCGCTCAAAGAAGCGTGATTGATCGTGTGTACTCCGTGACAACAACCCGTTTCAACTCGCTCTTGTGCCTTTACCCGCCCAGCCCTGGGCCCAGTCTGGCAGGGATAGTCATATCTAGAACTCGGGTGGCATCCACTCCACGTTTGTAAATTATAGAGTGCAGGTGATGATGATAACAAATCCACTGGGGATGAAGAATCCTGCCGAATGGTGAGGTTGACACCACCTGGTATCTTGTGACCGTTTTGTTATCTCCCTGCGATATTTTTTTGACTTGGACTTCCGTTCCGGTCAAGTTTCTTCACACGCGGAAAGATTTCGTTATCTTCTCCGAGTCCGGGTACCTCTTTCTCGTTATGGACTCGGATCCTCCACTTAAAAGCAGCAATTGGAAACACATCGGGGTGTTTGAACGCACCCCACGATGACCAGGTCTCGTGTTCTTTCCAACGCTGCTTCGTCTGACACGCAGGACGAGAAGCAGACACATCAGCACGAGCACCATGCGCATGCGGTGTCGACCAAGGAGGTGGACACTGGTGCACAACTCGTGGCTGGTTTGTCCTCCGAGCTGGATCCCGCAGAGTCAGCGCGTGTCAGGTAATTAGCGGCGACCGGCCCTTTTGTTCATTTTCCACTGACTCGGAGCGTTCGCACAGGAAAAAGATCGATTATCACATCCTCCCGATGATGTGCAGTGAGCTTCTACCTCTTCGTTCAAAGCAGTCGAGGTTTAACAAAACAAAAACTTGTTGTACAGCGCTCTATTGGTATGCAGAGGCATTTTGTCGACTGCTTCAGTTTTCCTGATACTTCCTTGGGATGCAGGGTGCAGTTTATGGACAAGACGACTCTGGGGAGCGCAGCAATTCTTGGTATAGAGTGAGATACTCTGCGATATCTGAAGTCGATTATTTCTCTCACAACTGATAGCCAAGGAGCTCACCTGTCAACTAATCAGTAAGCGCTTGTCATCGCGTGAGATCTCGGAAGCTCTGACAGGCGTTTCACAGGTACAATTGGTACTGTTGATCAATATTTCCCGATAACCGTTTCACACATGTCTAACCGTCAGCTCTGTTTTTCCTTACTCAGGCTTGGGACGATATTTTATATCAGTTACTTGGTATTTGAATACCCTCAGAACCTTGCCCTTCAGCGATTCCCAGTTGGAAGATGGATGAGGCAAGTCCTTGGCCGCGATCCAACCGCGCCATGCGTTGCTCACTCTGCGCCCAGCATTAACATCATTGTATGGGCTATAGCATTAATCTGCCAAGCAGCCTGCACCAACTTTGCAGGCCTCTTCGTCTGCAGAATATTCCTGGGCATGTGCGAGGGTTCGATCACAGCCGGATTCATGATCGTCAGCTCCATGTTCTACACGCGCAAGGAACAGACGTTGCGAGTCGGATACTGGTGTGAGTACTGCGTCTCCTTACTGGCCAACTAGTGGGTCGCTACGATCTATGCTGACAGGCGACTAGTCTTGATGAATGGGACAGGTATAAGGACGGATTTGTTCCGCGTGCAGTGCTGACTGGTACCGCAGCACAAATCATCTCTGGTTTCATTAGCTTTGGATCTCTACATATAAAAACGATCAGGTTTGCTCCCTGGCAATGGTGCGCGCTTTGACTGCAGTTACATGTTGTGGGGGAACTGACAGTTGGCAAGGTTGATGGTCATTACAGGAATCATAACGCTCATTGTGGCAATACTATACTGGTACTTCGGCGTGCTTGGCTTGTAACCGTAGTTGATCATGTCTTTTGCAGGTTCCTCTTCCCAGACTCTCCCACCAGCGCCTGGTTCCTCACTCCCGGTGAGCGTGCAACGGCAGTCCGGCGGCTGAAGGTGGGGAACAAGAATCGTGTATCCACTGTGATTCTAGTATTGATTCCACCCTAGGAAAACCAAACGGGGGTGGAGAATAAGTCCTTCAAGAAGGAACAGTGCGTCTTCGTGCTTTCCAATTCCCTCTTTTTGGTGTTGACAAAGGAACTCAGGATGATAGAAGCACTCCTAGATCCTAAAACATGGCTCTTCGCGCTCTTCTCCGCTCTGGACAACGTCCCAAATTCACTCACGAACCAGCGCCAGATCATTGTCTCGTCCTTCGGGTTTTCATACCTCGACACAACGCTCCTCGGTTGCGTCGATGGGTTGATCGAAATTGTGACCATCTGGACGGGCGTGACGATCGCGGCCCGGATCCCGAACGGCCGAGCCTACGTCGGCGTGGTATATTTTATCCCGTCGATCGTCGGGGTGTTGATGATCGAGTTCTTGCCGTGGAGCAATCAGATCGGATTACTGTTTGGGATTTGGCTTGTCGATATTGGTGTGACTGGATTTGTACTGTCGTTGTCCTGGTTAACAAGTGTGACCGCGGGACACACCAAGAGGGTTCGTTTTCCCGCCTTGCTTTGTGTGGCGTTTGCCTTGACAATATATAGATCACGACCAACGCCATTATGCTCATGGCCTATTGTATCGGAAACTCGGCGGGTCCGTTCATGTGGCAATCTAAGTATAAGCCAAGGTGCGTCCTTTCATTTCTTATTTCTTTGCTTTCCTAACCCGGGTTGTCGTGCTCGCATACTGTATAGGAACCACATTCCGTGGATCATCATCGGCATCTGCTACGTTACCTGCGCGTGCCTGTTGTTGATCATCCGGTGGATATTAGCACGGGAGAACGCCCGACGGGACGCCGAGCCTGTCGTGGAAGAAGAGGAAGAGTTCTTCATCGAGAAGGAGTCAGAAGACGGTGTGCGTGTACAGATCAAGGTGGATAAGGTATGATCATCCTACACAGTGGACGTGGGTAGGGGCTATTGTATTGATACAATTTACTCCCATACAGGAATTCATGGATTTGACGGACAAACAGAATCGGGATTTTAGATACGTACTCTGATGGGGACTAGTATGCGATACTACTGGTAGGATGGCAGTCGGTCGGAGAAGGCTGATGGAACTTGTGTACATATACAAATATTTAGGATTGAATGGGGAGTCGGGACATTTCGAGTCGAACATGAGTATACTTGGTTGGACCTCCATTTCCAGATATCTATCCCCTTCGGACGACTGTTAAGAGTGCCAGGGTCCCGCAGACGGCCCTCTGAGTCCGTATCATATGTATTTAAATATGGACATCGTTCAGACAAATTCGCCTACCTCCCACAGTTGTAATAGATAATTTGTTGCCTGCCCGTCCGTTGGTTCTCTTCAAGCCTGGCGCTGGACTGCATAAAAGACGCTCCAATACAATCGCCGAGCAGGTACTTATCTGGCTAATGGTCCACATGTTACTCGAAGCAACTAGCTGGGGTTCATGAATGGCTTGGACGAGGCTTGCACTGTCAGTTAAAGCGGGCAAGCACCCTTTCGGTCTGTATTTCTGAGAAGTCCGATCACTTGGTTCCATTCTCTCCTTTGAAGACGTAATCGTCGCATCCAGCTCCGAGTCGGCAGTAACAAAGTTCAAGTCCTACTACAATTCGGATCTTGGATTCAGGATGCAATTCATTAGCAGGGTCCACTGATCAGCACCCCAAGACTAATAATCTCACCATAACAACAATCACAGGGTAGTTCCGTCGTTTATATATCTGAATCAGGCCCGAGTGCAACTTGAAGCTACCCCGGGCGGGTCTCGCCCAATTTTCTCTTACCTTTTTTCCAATGATGTATTACCGAGAATCCAGTACGCTGCCACTGGCACCCACTGCGGACTCCCTGACTCCAGGGTATTCACGGATACGAGCCAGTTTACGTGCGATGCCCTCACTGCCTTTGGCAGAGATTCAGTCCATATGCTGCTTCGAATTATGAATTATAACAATCATGTTGGGGTTCGGGCCCGGGGATCCGTCATTGGAGCTTCGACCTCTAGTAGAATTGCGTGCAAAAAGGGTGGATGTGAAGCTTTGAACACTGATCTCGGTTGATTCCTGCAACTCGAACGCCTGAGACGAATGGCAGTTCTAACTGGGTTTTCTCTTCTACCACTGCGTGCTGCCGGTCCATCAGAAGGTCTAACGGGATTTTTCAACCTCATTTTACGCTCCAGAGCGCCCTGATTCGTGCTTCTAAGATGGCATAGTTCATCGGATCCTTTGATGAATGAGACCACATTTGTCATGGGTCTGAGGCGCCCGACAAACGCTCTGACAGAGCGAGATGAAACTTGTATGATCGGCAGGGGACCGACCACACCGCTAGCGAACTTCCAGTTCTGAGAAGCTAAGCGGCGGGTTCAATTTGCATGTCACGACAAAAGGTGATTTATGATCGAGTACATGTCATCAGATGCGAGATGGAACTTATCCACAATTTACATCCCATGCGGCGTGTCCCACGGAAGTGGGAGACGAAGCCGCGGGCTGATTCATGTCGATCTTTAACTAGCACATGGTGATGATTAGTCCTTACCTTAGACGTCGTTTAGACTTCCTTGGACTTTCTTTCTCACTCGGCCGCTATCCGCGCAGCCGCTATCTTGAGACTTTGTCATATTTAAGTACGCGCGTCCCTACTGGATGCTTTTCCTCAGCGCTTTATCTTTTCCGTGTCGCTGAGGTATGTTAACATCTGTCCATAGAATATCTTGATACTCATATCGCGTACCTAGCTCCTCTATCATCTAGGTACTGCTGAATATAGCGCTGTATCTTTTCCGTGTCACTGAGCTGCTCTATCGTCTAGACTCGCTCACCCCCGGTATGTATTCCAGTATACATTGACCTATAATGGAGGTATCCGACTTCTGTCACAGCTTTTGTAGACAACTAAATCAAATTATGCAGATGATGTCGTCGCTGTTCGTATGCAATCTGTTCATATGCAATCTACTTGTCGTGGTCACATTCCTGCACCGGGCGATTCGCAAATCACGAGATGGATCAGACTCCTCCGAGTCTGAAGATTCGTTGAAAGATGACGATGACTTTACCACTCGTAGCCCTTCAAGGAGCCCTCACCACGGTGGACTTGGACATTGCTTATAGTGGTGTTACGAATGGTGTTTCGTCCTCACTAGTACACTCTCATTCTGTCGCTATGGAAAATAGTAGTGCTACTGGAGATCTCAACTAACATACGACGTTAATGTGTTTGACTTACTTTTGTCATATAGCCTCGGTCATCTTATGGTATTTATTTTTATCAGTCCGCTGTAGCTTGATGCCAACATGTCATGGAAACTTGATCCTGCAATCTCATGCGGATGGATTGTGTCACTGGAACTAATAGCAACAGACGAGAAAGCACGTGCCCCCGAGTCCTGAGTGGTCGAGGAACCTTGCGTCCGTTCGACTCGGCAATTCATCTGCTTATCTGCCGTAATCATAGTTTCTCCATGGATCCACACTGGGAACCCCTGAGGGAGTGCAATCATTTTCTGGGACTAGCCTTTCCAAATCGTCATGAAATCATGGGGATTGAAACAGCCGGCGGCATTCCGCGGGAACGGCGGACCGAATGGCACGTCCATCTCGGGGTCAGGGCATTCGCTCAGACGGAACTGTAGGGGGTCCCCCCGGGCCAGCTTTAGTGGACAAAAATTGTTTTTATGTAAAAATAAAAATAAAAAGTGGGAACAAATCGGTGGTGTGGACCTGACACCTAAGAGTCTGCCTGTGGGAGACTAAGATTCCTCCCATAACAGATAGCCAAGTTATTCACCTGTCAACCAACTAGGAAGAAAATGTGACTGCATGAGATTCTCGGTACTCTGAGGCTCTGACGAACGTTTCACAGGTACTGTTGATCCATTCACCGAGACTTTTTCTGATGTATCTGACACAATCTTCGTCTCAGGTTTGGGACGATAATCTATATATTACATATATCAGTTACTTAGTTGTTTGAATAAACTTTGCTCTTCGACAGTTTCTCGTTCCTTAGTATCCTCGGGTAAAGCATTACATAATCTGTCAAGCCTCTTCCAATTGCCTACATCTCAAGTCGGCTGTTGAACCTCTTGCGAATACACAACTCAGTTTGGTGGTCTTTGTTACGTTGTTTCAAGGAGTAATGGTATGGCTGTGACATTGACAAAGTGACTGGCAGGTACAAGCGGCCTGGGGCCCGTTAGGTGCGAACATTCCGCGCCAAGGCCAAGTTACTAATCAGCTTGACTTCTCCCACTAGCCTTCCCATCCATCATGCATGTTCGGGGTAACGCATACTTGATGGGAGAATTTCGCTTAGCAAAAGTGTTCGGGCGCCCGGAGGAGACTGCTTTTTCCTCCCCCGCTGATGCAGGATGACCAGGGAGCCTCGTATTCCTTCAAGCAATGCTGCTTTGTCCGAGACCGTGATGCTGGGCGTGAAGCGAGCATGTGCGCATACAGTATCGGTCAAGGAGGTGGACAGTGGTGCACAACTCGTGGCTGGCATCACTTCTGAACTGGATCTTGTAGAAGCTGCGCGTGTCAGGTTAGCAGCAACCGATTTTTGCACCGTCGTCTTCCACTAACTGGGAATGCCTATCACAGGAAGAAGATTGATTATCATATCCTCCCGATGATGTGTGGTGAGTTCGAACTGTGTCATTCAAAGTGGTTGGTCATGTCTTAAAAAACTCCGTTGTACAGTGCTATACGGGTGTGTAGAGGTGTTCTTGTGGCTACTCCGGTTCTGTCCCTGATTTCTCCGAATGCAGGATCCAATTCATGGACAAAACGACGCTCGCAAATGGAGTGGTTCTTGGCGTAGAGTAAGATTTCCCGCTGCGAAGCCAATGATAACTCTCACAGCAGATAGCCAAGGTGCTCATTTGTCAACCAATCAGTAAGAGTTTGCGACTGCCAAAGATTCTGGGTGCGTTTGACGAGCGTTTGATAGATACAATTGGTACTTCTGATCCAGTAATTCCTTGATCATTGTTCACGCGGATCTAACATTTCATCCTCTCAGGCTTGGGACAATATTCTACATCAGTTATCTTGTCTTTCAGTACCCTCAGAACCTTGCTCTTCAGCGATTCCCTGTCGGAAGATGGATGAGGTAAGATCTGCGATCATATGACTGCATCATACATCACTCATATTTCATCCAGCCTTAATGTCCTTGTCTGGGGTATAGTATTAAGTTGTCACGCTGCCTGCACCAACTTTGCAGGCCTCTTCGTGTGCAGATTACTCATGGGTGTGTGCGAGAGCTCGATCACGGCGGGGTTCATGATCGTCGGCTCCATGTTCTACACGCGCAAGGAACAGACGTTGCGATTTGGGTACTGGTGTGAGTACCTCCCATCATCGGATACCATCATCTGTGCTAATATATTACAAGTCTTGATGGATGGGACAGGTAGACAGATCGAGTTCATTTGCGTGAGGTACTAATTTATGCCACAGCACAAATCATTTCCGGTTTTATTGGCTTTGGATGTCTACATATAAATACCACTAGATTCACTCCCTGGCAATGGTGTGCGCTTTGGCTGCAGATACATATTGAGGGGAGAACTAACTATCGACAAGGTTGATGGTCATTACCGGAATCATGACGCTCAGCATATCAGTAGTTTACTGGTACTTCAGCGTTCTCGAGTTATAACCCGTGACTGATGATTTATTATACAGGTTTCTCTTCCCCGATTCCCCTGTCAGTGCATGGTTCCTGACACCGAGTGAACGCGTGACGGCGGTCCGGCGGTTGAAGGTCAGAGAAACACAAATTCTGTCTATTGCCATTCTCGTATTGATTCAGCCCTAGCAAAATCAAACGGGTGTGGAAAACAAGCACTTCAAGAAGGAACAGTGCGTCCTTGTTTATTCACGACCCACTTCTAGCATTGACAGAAGATCGCCTCAGGATGATCGAGGCGCTACTAGACCCCAAAACATGGCTATTTGCGCTGTACTCCGCCCTGTACAACATTCCAAACTCACTAACCAATCAGCGCCAGATCATCATCTCGTCCTTTGGTTTTTCCTACCTTGAAACGACGCTTCTCGTATGTGTGGATGGATTTGTCGTCATCATGGTCACCTGGACAGGTGTGATGCTCGCGGCAAAGATTCGGAACGGTCGTGCCTATGTCTGTGCAATATACTACATCCCGACTCTCGTCGGCGTGCTAATGATCGAGTATTTGCCCTGGAGCAATAAAATCGGGCTTCTCTTCGGACTCTGGCTCGTCGACATGAGGTCTAGCGGATTCGTCTTGTCATTGTCCTGGCTTACCAACGCCACGGCGGGACACACCAAAAGGGTTCGTGACCCCCTTTCCCCATTGTATCCTCGCGCTCTTCGCTAGGCATTTTATATGACAATATGACGACATTTGTAGATCACGACCAACGCTATCATGCTTATGGCTTACTGCGTCGGAAATGGGGCGGGTTCGTTCATGTGGCAGTCCAAGTATAAACCGAGGTGCGTTCCTTGGGTTTCTTTTTTGCTCTTTTCTTTTCCCGATTGATGTTGCTATTATGCTCGCACATAGAAACCGTGTTCCGTGGATCGTCATCGGTATCTGCTTCATCCTTTGTTCGTTCTTGCTGTTGGTCATTAGATGGATGTTGGCACGGGAGAACACCCAGCGCGACGCCGAACCTGACATGGAAGTGGAAGAATACTTTATCGAGAAAGAGTTGGAGGATGGTAAACGCGTGCAGGTCAAGGTGGACAAGGTATGGTATCGTCCTTTGGCGATCGTCGTCGCTGTTTTAGACACATCCGTTTGACCGGGATGTGTCGGACAATTGACGAAATCCACTTCCCGACAGGAATTCATAGATCTGACGGATCGACAGAACCGCGATTTCAGATACGTGCTCTAAGGGGGAACTAGTGTATAGCGGCAACAAGATGGTGGTCGGGAGTGGAGAAAGCTAACGGAGATGTTTGTGTGTATCGCGCACGCATCACAAATCTATGAGCATGTAGGCTGCATACTTTTGAGGATGTACGTCGAACGAAGCTAATAATTGGATCCCGCCCAATCGTCAGGAGGTCACCTGTCTAGGACACAACCGCCCAACGAAAGGCAGAAGGACAATAATCATGGTAGGAGAACGAAATCAAAAACTGTTTGGGCGGTTACGATATACGATACCTCACGAAGCAATATATATGACGGAATTCTAGGAACACCTTTGCCATCAATGATGACAGAAAACAAATTTACTGAACGATCGGCCTAACGTGTTCAAGTCGAAAATTAGACATTGACCAGTAAGAACCGTGACCACAACATCCTCTCACACTTGCTTTCTAGTAGCGCACAAGGCTCTCAGAGTGCTGTCTTCTGTACACCGCATCGCTGGAAATTATCTGTTCGATCGAGGCTAATAACGACCCTACCCTGAGAAAAGTGCCGTCGCATGACTAAGGGGCCGGTCCACCACAAGGTTTGGCTCAGCTCTTCAAAGTACGTTACTTTTATCATTTTCTGATCGACATTTCAGGGCCTCTACTACTTATCACGAGAAACCCCTACCTAGTTCATTTTGCCCACTGAGTACTAACGAAATTGTGGAGTAGATTCCCTGGAAGCAAACTCCTGACACCTCGCCATCACCCTACCAAATAAAGAGTTCATCAGACAGCTCTTCAAGTTTCAGGACGTTTCCAGTAATTATGCATGAGGAAGAGCTTGGGTAGCGGGAAATACCGTTGGCTCAGGCAGATTGTCTGATATACCATCGTTGCCTTCAGCGGAAGTGTGCATACAGGTGAGTAATATCGGGATTCGTACCTCTGCGTACATTGTAGCGGTCAGCCTTGATATAACCACCGGGCTGAGTAGCAGTAACAGCACTGAGGCAAAACACGAAAGCCACTGTGAGCGGGATGACAGTGACCCCGACGTGCATTCTATGTGGAGATGATGGGATGAGGAATCTGAGTAGTACGGTAGGGTGTGTTCAGAGAGATTGCCAGCGTTTTCTCGCTAAGAGGGTTTAAACGACGTTGGGAAGTCTGTCTTGTCTAGTGATTTGGCTTTTATGTGAAATTCTTCCAGCGAGACAGGGCGGCTCTGCCATGTCATGACACGGCTCCGTCTCCTTTGAACGCATTTCTTACGGCACAAGTTGCTTGCAGATTGGTGCGGCGCGATTATCGGTTTGTCGATACCAATGCTATCATCGCACTTCCCCTTTTGCGTCCCGGTTCGAGATATTTGTCGAGGTCCTTTCACAAGAAATACTAATCGGCAACCTGAGGATAACAACGATAATGATAGTGGAGAAACCAAGATACAATACAAAAAGATGACATGGCAAGTGGGATACATGTGATCACTGATCAGTTGCCAGCAACAGAACGACCAGCTGCCGCAGAGCGTAGTACATTTATGTAAAGAATAGGAAATCAGAAAAAACAACAGCTTAGTAGTGAGGCACAAAGCGTTCGGAGTTAGGCTATCCCCTGTGCATTGCTGTGTTGGTTGTTTGATGGTTGAAGCTTCGTTTATCGGAACCCAAAGTTTATCAAGTTATGAGACCCCTCGCTCTCGTATCAGTACACTGATGCCAGCACTCGACCACCCAGTCGGGCAGGATCTATGACATGATGGCGTTTGATGATCATCGGTGCGGGGACCCAAAACTTTTCAAGACATAACTCACTTCTTGAGTTGAACAGGATTTGCACAGGACTAAGGTCACATCGTAACAGTAGGTCGCATGGTCGGGTGGGTAACCTGTAGAGGATTCTTACCTTATCTCCGTTTCCTGTGGTTATGGTATTGACAAAATGTTGCACTGCAAAATCATCACGCATCGGCCCGAGGTAACCCGGAAGAATGACACTGCTGTACGTATTTCATCTCGTCACTTGCTTCCCTCCTAGGGCTTCAGTTGATGGAGCTGGAGATCTGAGAGCACAAGCATCGACCGAGCCAGAGAAGGCCCGAGAAATGAAAATTCAAGCAGGTCATTGACATGATCCGGTGGGCAGTTGCGGAAGGGAAATACTCGTACCAGGGCTAGTACTGTGAGCACAAGGCTGGATTCCGGTATGATAACTGCCAGTTGCTGTGGCTTGCTCTCTGTTAGGTAGCAACTGCCCACTCACTCTGAGACCAATTCATGCAACCATTTCGTCACATGCTTGAGCATCCAAAACCAAAATGCGAAAACAGGCAAAGTTTATGTGTAAACAGCTCACGTCACCATCACCTCCCTCGACTGTCTGACATCAACGCGAGGCACAAAATTGACATCTAGCGGGTGCAGGTGGGCCACAGTGTGGTGTCGATAGGTGTCCCAGGGTACTCGCATATTTGAGAGGACCAGAAAAGGAGCTCGGGGGTGATGAACATCGTTTACAGTGTGACGGTGACGCAGATGTTCAGTCTACAGGACCTGAAAGTAAGAGATTGAGTGATATAGTACTCTTGACCAAATCCAGATGAATATTACTCGACGTCATTGCATAGTTCACCATTTAGGCCAAACTGGCGTTGGGGGTCAAACTTTTCGGGATCGAGGTGCGACAGTGTGTTCGAAGGGCGGAGTTGAAAAATGACCGGTTTGGTAGCTTCATGCAGCCCACAAATTTGATTTGATCACGATGCCCACAACCAACAGGTCGTCTATGGCCGCATCTATGGAACATCTATGACCTGCCAGTGGCTCTTCCAACTTTGAGTGGTTCTGAAAAATATTTGTTTTATGATTTCTCCATATGGGATATATTGGAGTGTCGTCACATATCTTCCTGAGCCGGCTCTCTCGGTCTGGCAGTCGAGGGGAACCGAAAACGTACTTCACGATGACCAGGAAATCACACCCTTTCCAATGTTGCTTTCTCTGAGACACGGGACGGGAAGCGAACGCGTGCGCATGTGTCGACGAGGGATGTGGATACTGGTGCACAACTCGTGACTGGCATGACCTCCAAACTGGTTCCTGCAGAGGCTGCGCGCGTCAGGTTTTCACCAACCCGTCCTTCCATTGTCGTCGTTCACTGACTAGGAGTGCCCACGCAGGAAAAAGACTGATCATCATATCCTCCCGATGATGTGTGGTGAGTCCTCATGGTTGTCACGGTCGAGTGACTGGGTTTTAACAAGACTCTGTTGTGTCATAGTGCTTTACGCGTGCGCAAACATTGTTAATATTCACTGTCTCAACGGTTTTGCTCATACTTTTCTGGTGTGCAGGATCCAGTTCGTGGACAAAACGACACTCGGGAGCGCAGCAATTCTTGGAATAAAGTGAGATTTTTCCCTTGCGTTGGAAGTTGGACTTCCTCTAACAACTGAAAGCTAAAGTGCCCATCTCTCGACTGATCAGTGGGAACTTGTAGCGACATGACATCCTTGGCAGTTCTGACAGGCATTTCGCAGGTTCAATTGGTATTGTTGGTCGAAATTCCCTGATGATCATTCACATACTTTTGTTTCTCAGGCTCGGGACGATATTTTATATCAGTTACTTGGTATTTGAATACCCTCAGAATCTTGCTCTTCAGCGGTTCCCCGGTTGGAAGCTGGCTGAGGCGAGCGCTGCGATTATCTAACTCTTCACCTCCATCACTGACTATGCGTCCAGTCTTAATATCTTCGTCTGGGGTATAGCACTAACCTGTCAAGCTGCGTGTA
>JBBPLL010000401.1:2965-26198 GCA_038089755.1 Leccinellum rugosiceps | reverse complement strand
AGTGCCATATCGACAACCCCAGACTGCCCAAGCGCGCATCAAGACCAGGACTACGATTGATGATCACGATCGAATACCAGACAACAAAGATCAGGATATACACACTGCGAATGGACTCCGCAGAGACGACGGTGAATAACGTGACGAACAGCCGATGATACGTACAAAACTGCACATGTGAAGTGATTGAGCATTGAGCCCCTCGTAAAGCAGAGACACCACATACGTGTTGGGATTGTCTATTTAGCAACCCCGGGCCTGCCTGCTCAAGCATGATGAATGTCTGCCCGATCACATTTCCATATCGATTCAGCAGAAAGCCTATTTTTACAGATGTCCACGGAGCCTGCCAGATGTATTGCACCTGTCACAAAAGTTAGATAGGCCCTCCGTCCAGAGTAGCACATACCTCGAGGGGAAGTGTAAGTAGATAGTCGTAGAGCAGTAGGATGGTCCCGGAGAATACTGCAGATCTGGAAACCTGAGACAACAGAGCAGGAAGCGCGCTTGTATGATATGCTTACTTGCGAACAAACAACGCGCTCAGGAAACGGGACGGGACGGACATGACGCTGTAGACACTCGAAGACTCTGGTGCTGTCGAACAGAGACTAGGTTAGTAGTCGGGTTCGTCTGAACGCCAGAGGATCAGCAATAAGTAGACCCTCAAAACGCGGGTGAGCGTAACATTAAGTAAGAGTATGTGCAAATGCTCCCCGACGGGTCGGCGACCAGCAGCGGCTGGGAATTCATTCAAATTTGCAGTGAGAAATAAAGGGCTCGATGCCACTAGTGGCGGACGTCCCTTTTTCATGTGACGTCTACAGGTAGCAGTAGGCCGACGTGGTAGGCGCTGGTTGTCTACAATGTAAAAGGAGAATGTAAGTGTAAGTCGATGAGGATTCTTAGGAGATCTGACCGTCATCCACTGGCAACTTCGCACAATATCATGATGTTGAAGTTGGCACTCGATAACAGTGACAGAGAAAATGGCAGTCAATGGGTTGTTGAGCATCGTTTCAACAGCCTGCCAAGAATCGTAATAACTTAGTCTGAAAGGGGGGACGGATTGAAGGGACACAACCGAGTGCGAACTTCAAGGTCGGCATACTTATCAGAGCCGGCACCTGCCCACCTTTCAAGCTCTCTGGCGCGCCCTGTAGGCAATCGCGCAGGGAATAGTGTATGTGGTAAGTGCACAATCAGGGTCAATGATTGCGACCGTTCCCAGCAACGATTTTTCCCGGGTTGAGCATGTTGGATCATTGTTTTCGGAGTCTCAGTGACGCCGATCACTGAAACAAAATTTCTGACAAAGTAATAATATATCCCAGGCTCTACTCACCATTACAGGAGGGTTTGAAGTGGTTTACTAGGCTCTTGCCTTATCGCCTTCGCTGGTCATCCAGCCCTTTTCACCTCCTCGTGTACCGCTGGAGGCTGCGCGAAAATGATTCAGTCATCGGTTGTGGCCAGCCTGCAGCCTCATCGGGAGGCCTAAGTCCATTATGAGCGCCTCATTGTTGACTCGGAGCGCTCCGTTTACTTCAGTCTTGCCCTCGAGCATCTGCTCTTGGCAACTTCTACCTCAGGCTCGAATTTTGTAATATCCACCATATTGACCCTGAGCCTTTTCCGCGATACCTCAGCAAGTACTTGTTTTCTCAGTTATAGCCCCTTTGCCCTGATGAGTCAAGAAGCCTATCGGGATTCACACCTTATCAATTATCATTCGCACCCGGAGTCCAGGGCTGCATGTGCCACTTCTCATCACCGCTTCGTCATAAGGCCCCTTGCAGTGGTTTTGGGGTGTGGTATGGTCTCTATCTCGAGCGAGGCTGAGGAAGGTGCTCGGAGAGCGATTTTGATATGAGTGCGTGCTTGGAGCCATAGTAGCCGGGAGGAAGAGCGTCGAGAGTGAAGCAAATTGACTGGTGGTGGTGCTATCAGGATTTGTTCCTTCCTTAAAAAAAAGTTAAGTGAAGCAAAGGTCAAGAAGCTTCTGGTCCTGCGAGGAGATACCTCATGACCGAGCCCAACACCGTGCCACTCCCTCTCCTTCAGTTCAAATTTCGTCGCCATCAGTCTTTGGAGCTGCCTTGTAGGCAAGGGCACACCGGTGGCCCCGCCCACACTTGGATCTGCAGCCAGTGCCAGCCTGAGCCACCAGTTACTAGGGTCCAGCAGGAGCCGTTCCCGATGTCACCATTCGCGTCGCATCCCCAGCAGACTCCTTCCACTGATAATGCCCTTCTACAATGGCGCGAGCGCGGACAGAACCCTTGTTGCGGTAGCAGGGAAGAACGCTGTTCGGTACCACGACCACAGCGAGTGGGACGAATGCAGCTTCGAAAATGGCTGTGCGGGTCTCGAAAGCGCGCTGGCGGGCCTCAGCACCGCCAAGAGTTGAGGCCAGGTAGCCAACGAAAATGAATATGCACAGGGGGACGGCGAACGTACGATGAAAACGTGAACATGGGCCTGGATCCAATGCGGTGTTCATCCAAGAGGAACATTGCGGAGATCCAATGAACAAGAAAAAGGTGCTATAGACGAGGAAGACGAGGACAGCACTGGAAGCATTATCACACCAGACAAAAGCGGCGCTACAGACTTGACTCCCCTCCACACCACGGACGAAGTGATAACGAAGCTAAATTGGAGTTTGGGTTCAATTTTTTTGGCGGGAGTAGAAACGAGGCGGGGAGTGCCAGTGCCAATGGAAACCGAAAAGAATAAAGGTGCGAGTAGCAACGGAAACGAAAACAGACATGCACATGTCTCTTCACTATCTCGCGTTCGTGTCTCTCGTCCCTCGCGAGGAATATGAGAGCCCGAGCCTGAGCGTCAGCTCGACCATAACGAGCAGACGCATGAACTGCCTGGCTTGTTTCATCATGAAGATGTAGATGAGGACCAACACGACACAAATGAAAACGAAAGGGAAGATGCGGAAGAGGGAGACTGGGCGCAGCAGACCAAGCCTCTCGACTCGCCCGAGGGAGTCCGCGCACGGAAATGCAGCAGGCGCAGGTGCAAATACAGTCACCCGCGCATCCTTCCACTCGTTCTGTTCACAGCGCACTTCTCAGGATGCGTCGACAATCAACCGAAATCGCTGCACACCGTGATGACTTCCTCGAGCAGACTAAGGCTGAGCAAGTCCTCACCCTCTCGCTGATGTGGCTGTCCGCGATCACCAACTTTCTCATCTTAATTCTCCTTGGAAACGTACCTCTGTACATTATACAGTCATGTGGTGTAGCGAGTGAGAGTCCTGGAGAGCACAATCGCTGACGGCCTCGCAATTCAGCACCTGAGTCAACGCAATAAAATGCAAGGACATGACCATTGACCACACGCTCGCAATATAATGTAGTAGATAGAAACGTCGCATAGTATACTTATCGCATCATTCTTCTATCGTCTCCGACGAGCAGCAACACAACCACTTGGGAAACATGATGGAAAGCTTGATGTCCCCTGATTCCTGCTATTGCTTGCTGTAAGTTTCGAAACATGTGTTCAAGGAAAGTGCACGCACGCTCAAACGAATTCTCCGAGTCGAAGGTCGACCTACATCTTTTGCCTGTTGTGCCTTATACGACTTGAGTTCCTATAATGTGATCGATGCTGACGGACGACCTACCTCGCTCGATGGTTTCGGATCCGGAGGACGTACAGTGCTAGTACGACAGCCGTTGTCCCCATGCACATCTGACGGAAGAGCTCCCTCGCTCGATGGCCCTGTATTCAGAGGACGACTTCCAGTGTTAGCGCCACGGTTGCGGTCTCCATCTGCACGGGGTCTGCTTTTCTTCTTCTTCTTCTTCTGCAAGGAAAGATATATGATGGGATCTGTGGGCCGATTGTAAAATCTCGAACACCTACCGATTCCACAACCCTTCTGACCTTCCGCTAAGATGATAGTTCAGATGAAGCACGTCCATTAACCTTTCGAGAAGCACTCACTGGAATGCCTTGACCTTTGGCCATTGTCGCAAATGCTCTGCTCGAGACGTTCACATCCTCTGCTGACCTAGATTGAATGCGAGTGAGGCGACGAGGCCCAGTGACCGCAGGTCCTCTGATGCTCTTCTTCCACCTTCCTAAAATTCGAAGGAATCGAGAGGGCCGCGTACTATTGTTAAGCCTCTCTGAGCGTATTTCCATGGTTTCCGAACGTATCTCTGGAATGGAGGTCATGAGGTGGACTGGAGGATGTGAGGTGGAGTGGGATATGACACGCGGCGGCACTTGGTTCTCATGATGGACAGACGACGCCAGCGAGGGAGCCTTCCACAGCGTCGGTGCGGCAGAAAAGTCTGAATGAATTGATAACAAACCTCGTCGTAGTTGAACTGATCGTCGGCCGTGAGTGTTGTGGGCGGGAGCTCGACCTGTACTTTATGATGTCATGTTTCGACCGGGACATGAACGAATTTGTACCTCCAGTAAGTCAACATTGCTATCCGACTGGGATGTACGCATTGGTCGTCAGGTTAGTAAACTCAAAAAACCTATTTCACAGTGCATATACTCACATCCTTGAAATATGATGGTGGCAGGACACCAAGCAGATTGTGGAGCGTGATCGTCTTGTCGCCTGCAACCACTATATCATAGTTTGCCGAGATTTCCATGGATAAGATGGAATGTGGGTAGTAAATGACAGATCCGATCCGTTGATGCGTTGTAGTATCCCAGAATGAGACTGATGAGCTGGTAGAGACTGCCAATGTGTCATCACATGCTGTTGTGATGCATCTTGGATCTTTCCTCAGGCTGAGAATAGACCATTGTGAGAGTGTCTTCCTGGAAAACACGTTGAGACAGTAGATTTTTCTATCACGAGACAGGGCAAATAATTGCTTTCCATCGCCTGTCCAGGCGAGGGATTCGTTCAATGTCGAGTTCACTTTGATTGGAAAGTCTGCGAGGAGGGTGCCATAGAGACTCGTGGCAGTTCCAATGAATTCACCATCCGGAGAGAATTTGAGCGCAATCACGCAAGAGTTGTGTTCCAAGGACCCGAGCAGTTGCTTCCCCGTGAGAAACGACCAAACACTGATCGTCTTCCGACCCAGTCGCGACTTTCGTCCCATCGCAGTCAGCAGTTCGTCGTACGTGTGCTTTGAAGCCGTTCGCCTTTTTGAAGGTCATCGAATCCCACACAATAACTTGACCAGTGATCGTCCCAGCCACGATCCACTTGCCGTTTCGTGACACGACAAGATCGCACACAGAGCTTCTACCATCCATTGGCATCCCAGCCTCCAGGTCAATGTCCGCTCGCCATCGTCGAATCTTCCATCCCTCACCGCTTACGACCTCCTTCCCGCCAGCGAGAAATGCGCGATCGAGTACACGTCATCGGAATGATCGATTTTGACTTGGTTTGCGTCTCTTCGGTCAACCGCTGGCATGGCATGGCGATACGGGATGATTTCTGAGATCCGCGAACCGGTCGTAAGGAATACGCAAGTACCGTGACTCTTGGCGCTTTCCCACGTGCACTCTCTGGTTCGGAACGCCCAGCTGATTACTGAAACATGTAACGATCGCCTGGTAGGGCTTTGCTGCATGAGAAACAGTATTCAAGACGTTCCGCTCTTCACCACCAATCATCAATCATATCTCGGCACCCTGTCGGCTCAAAATCAAAATTTCAAGAACCGTAAGTCACGGATGTCTAGATTTATCCACCAACGGCCTCATAGTATACGTCTCGTCGTACAAGCAACTCAAGTTCGTCCACTGTGAAGCCGCGGGTCTCGAACAACATATGCCCCGTGCTCCTGATGACATGTCTGTTTACTTCCTTCAGACGACTTGCCTAAGCTAGCCCTGCTGGAAATTGCGCAGGGGAAAATGTATAGCCATGTTCACACAATCATGCCGATTGACTCATCGCGGCTGTCCCACTGGCAGCAACGCCTCGTCAAATCATATGTGATCTTCGTGCGCGTTGAGCATGTTTATCGTTTTCGGAGTCTCAGTCATAACTCGGGGTCCTCGTTGCTCACCATCCCCTCGTCCTGTTCTCGATGAGGCCACTTCCGGTGAGCATCTCATGTATCACCACCAGCCGCACGAGGGAAATCCCTCCATGATGGGGATAATAGTCCGCCTACAACCGCTGCCAGTGGGATATCTCTGATGAAGGGTACGCGAGAGGACCGGTTATGCGGAACTCCTCGGTGGGTACATGGGAAATCGACAAGTTTGTGACCGACAATCGCAGCTTGGTTTTTTAATGGAAGCAGCCGAGAGGCGAAGCCCGGATCATTGCCGCACGAACACGAGATATGTCTATGATTCAACGGGGGAACGATCAGAGTTGCAGAGATCCCCAGGTGGTCCCGGCCGTGGTTAGGATGGGCTGACAGAAACGCCGATTCGGCAAGGCGGACGAGCAACATGGGAATACTTGCCTGCCGTCCCTCTATGTGTGCACAATACATACGTCGCACATCGATCTACAGATCTAGATCTTCCCCCTCCCCTTTCGCGAGAGATCATTGCTGCTGAAACACGGTCCAAGCCTCGTTCAACGCCCCAAACACCCCATTGGCGACCATCCGTTGTTCCACCGTTGTGTTCCCTGCATTCAACTACGAATCACGCGAGAGGTGGACACCCCCGATTCCGATCGTTCGTCAGCCTCATCCCATTCATCTACATTGGCACCAAATGAAAATACCAGCTCACCTTGTCTGGATGCACCCTCGCGATCGCCCTCACGTACGCACCCTTGACCTGCCCCTTGCTCACCACCTCCGCCATCCCGACCTTCCGCCACCCGAGCTCGGGCCACAGCACGCTCTCGTCTAGCGACGTCAGCAACGCACGGATGTTGCCTTCCCGACCCGACTTCCACGCGTTCAGCCGTGCGTCCACAGAGTCTTTGCACACCAAACGTGCCGCGTCTTCTGTCTGCTGGGCGTCGTTCGTTGAACGGAGGGCAGCTACCGCAGCAGAACGCGACGGAGAGGGTCCAGTGGACGAGGATTCGTGCTTCATCTTGGGCCTCGTCCTTGGAGGCGCAGGTCGAGACAAGGCACCTGCGCTGCCCACACCACCACCGTCGACCATCTTTCGACACCGACTCACGCCCTTCGCTGCCTCGCCTTTAACCCCTGAACCTGCCCACTCTGCGCCAAGCAGCACCTCCCATGTGCTCCGCGCCCTTTCCCACTTTTCCAGTGCCTCCAGCGCCTCCCCACGTCGCCTAAACGCCTTCGACAGCCCTTCACTCAGATCGACGCATGTGGGCAGATCCCTGTTGGACGTGGAATCACCACCGCCCCGCACAATCACACTCACTTTCCCCGTCCCAACCTCCAACATCGGTGCCTTCTCGTCGAAACCGGACCCCGACTCCATAAACGACATTTCCCCATCTCCATCCTTGTTCGCACCACC
Source organism: Leccinellum rugosiceps (assembly GCA_038089755.1). Lineage (NCBI taxonomy): Eukaryota > Fungi > Basidiomycota > Agaricomycetes > Boletales > Boletaceae > Leccinellum > Leccinellum rugosiceps. The sequence continues at coordinate 18,773 of JBBPLL010000401.1, read as the reverse complement.
GACGAACCGTCCAACTATCACGATGGCCTGCTCGCACGCCTGGACCACTTCCTTCAACTCGCCCACCTTGGTGCGTGCGAGCGCAACGTTGGTCAGGATGGGCACTCGCAACACGTGCTCTGGCGGCAGCGCAGACAACGCGCGGATATACGCTGCGAGCGCCACGGGAAAGTCACCCCGCTTGTATGCGTCTGTTCCCACGGATTTATGGGACGTCGAGGAAGTGAGCGCCGACAGCGCAATGGTAGTCGTGAGCGTGCGGGGAGGTGGAGGCTGAGACGGTGGTTGTGACTCCATCGATAGGTTGATCGATGTGGATCCAGCAGCTTGTGAACGTGATACTGGAGCGGGGGAAGAAGGCCGTATCGAAGGTGACGGTGCTTGCGATTTGGGCTTTCCACGCCGATAGGGGGATTGGTAGGCGGTGGTGGGAAAGTCAGCGCCGAAGAGATCGATTTCTTGTTCATGCTCGGGTGGTGGTACCTGCGACTGATGGGGACGACGCACAGGAGGCCGCTGGCTCGTCTCACTCTCCTTGACTTCATCGTCCTTGAACACAGTTGCTGGAGTGGGATCGCGTCCTCCAGCAGGGCCAGGTCGTCTTGGCTCCTCGCCGGCATGGTCACGGTCTCGCATCCATCGTGGTCTGCCATCCGAAGCAGACGTACCACTTGCAGCGTTGGCAGTAGCAGCCCTTTCCTCGTACATTTTGACGGCCCTCTCTTTCCCTTCTTTCCAGAGAGCGTTTGCCTTACTGAACATTCCGCGGCCGATCTCGCTCGCTTGAGATAGTAATTTCTCTGCAGTGGTATCGATCTGTGATTGCGACAGCACTGAGGTCGAAGAGGAGTTCAGAGATTCGGTGTGGATATCATTTCGCGTAGGGGGGAGTCTACGGGTTTCTCGATCCCCGTTCCTCTCTCGGTTTCTACGTTCATTTTCTGGCGGACGAGAGGATTGCTGGGCGGATCCTTCCTGACCATTTTGAGAGAGCAAGAGCTCTGCAGCAGCCTGTACATCGAAAACGTTGTCTACAACGGTGTTCGCGAGGGCAGCACGTGCGTCAATGGGAGAGAATCCCATTTCAACCAGCTGGCCGATTATATGTGGGGGTGGCGAAGTGGTGGTGCGTTGCGGGCGCGAAGGGGCTTGCGATGACGTGGGCGGGTTCGGATTCGGTGAATGCGAATGTGACTAGAATATATGCGCATATATCAGCAGCAATTCATTGAGTGTAATGCACCATACCACTGGCTTGCCCAGGATGTCGTCCTCCGGGTGCACGGAATGACCGCTGCGAATACCAAACGTGTCCTCTTCGTCCGAGTCAACGCTCCCGAGGAGTGCATCTTCACGATCGCCAAAATCAAAGACGCCAGGCGTTCCCGTGAGTGAGCGGGGTGGGAGCCGCGGTGGCGGTTTGGACTGCAACGTGCGAGACTCCGAAGACGCAAACTCATCGAAATCCCAAAGGTTTGTAGGTTGCGAGGTCGAGACCGTCTTCGCTGGTGGCGATTCAGAACGATGGGGCGAAGCAAATTCGGACAGGCCCCAGTGGTCGTTGTCTTGCTCCACCGAAGCGCCATTGTGAGGTGACGTTGTCGCGGGTGTGGACAAATTGGTCACAGGGACGCTACGCGTAGATGTAACCGGCGGCGGACGCGGGCTCGCTGTCGTCGGCCGTGTGAGCGCGTCGAGACCGTCCCAGAGAGAGGCGGGGGAGGATCCAGGTGGAGCGAGGGAGGTATGATGAACCGGCACGGCCGCCTTGCCCTTGTTCGCGAGCGCAGTAGCCCTTTCGGCCATGGTCATGTTGGTGGTTGCGGCGGTGCCATCGAGTGAGGATGCAAACAGGGTGCTGAATGCGTCTGCATCGCGCCCACCGGAATGGTGTTGTCTGACTTGCCGATCGACGACAGGTGGCTTCATGTTCGCGACTACTGCTGTGGCGGTCGATGGCGGCTGCGATGCTGAGAGGATCGAAAAGGCGTCGTATTGTCTGGTCGATCCGAGTTTCTTTTGTTGTTGTTGTTGTTGTTGTTCTGCGGGCTTTGTCGGGGCCGTCGACGCCCAGAGATCAGCAAACGAATCAGACATGGCCCCGTCCCCGCGAAAGTACGAGCAGGACTGGAGTAGGGTCGGGGTGCCAGAGGTCCATTCGGAACATGCCACGCTTTTTTTTATGTAATTACATATGACGCATATTCAAGTTACCCCTAAAATCTATCGACGTGACGATGACACGAACACTCGCATCGACCGCACTTCTCGTATCTTTGACCTCCATCCCACTCCTCCTTTCCGTTCTCACTTTCTATCCCGAACTCTTCATAGCCCACCCAATCTCGCACTTCTTCCTTGGCCTTGTTCCGTGGTGGTTGGCCTACCTCTCCGCGAGGTGGTACGTCCGCCTGGCCGAGCGCTCCTCGTCGCTGTACCATCCGTTCGGATGCCTAGCACAGTGCTACGTCTGGGTGTTCCACTGGGTCGTCTCGCTGTATCATGCTTTCTTCGGTAGGTGCCTCACCGGGCCGCTCGCCCCGTTTTGATCTGCGTGTTGAGCTCGCCTCGCCTCGTCTAGTTTCCAAGTTCCCCGTGCGGACGTACCTTGTCACAGTATTTTGCGCGGGCGCAGTGGTCCTCACAGAAGGGCTGTTCTACAACCTGATCATTATTGGTGCCTCGGACCCATCGACTCTCGGTGTATACGAAAAGGTGCGGGAGAGCTACGGACAAGGTAGATTTGTTCATTTCTGGTTCGCAAACTTTGACGACTGACACCGTCCAAAGGCTTGGTCATCTTGATTAGAACATGGTACTTGGGGGAGGTGGGGACTCCCCAGCAGCAACGTTGGAGTAGGGTTCGCATGCCGATGCATTCCAGGGCCATGACCATGTGAATCCTCTCTCGAGACACGCCCTCCAGGGCGAATCATCGACCAGAGGACGAGAACATGGAAGGCGATACCATGTTCCTTGGTATTCGTAGATACGAAGCATGTTGGTTCAACGTTTCAACAACGCAGGTATACATTCGGAATGTCGTCTCATGCAGGGCCCGCTCTCGGGTGCAGACAGGACTTGTAGGTATCATACTTCCCATTGGCAATATGTTTTGGCATGCAGTACCCATGAGCGAATGTGAACGAACACGAGAAACTTGGCCCTCGTCGGAGGGAGGATATTATGTCGAAACGCAACGCCAACGAAGGCCGGGGGGCGCACCTCACTTGAGTCGACTGGACCCGCCCAGTACTAAGGTTGGTCTCCATGATATCTATATCGTCGTCGTCATCGTCATCACTGAATCCGAGTATGGACTCAAACATGTCGTGGATAGCTACGAGATTGCGCGGAAGAACAATGGCGAGGATGGTTTCGCCGACCGCAAGTCCTACAGCGCCGCCCAGCGGACTGTGATACATGGAGACACGTAGTTCAACCTCTAGGTCGTGTGAAGAATCGTCTTTCTCCCTGATGCATAGGTAAGGAATGAGTGTTTCATAAGTAGATGAAAAATCGAAACCAATCATGTTAGACAGTTTTGCCAAAAAGGGGACCAAATGCGACGACTGCAAGTAAGTATACCCCGGTACAGACGCGCAAACATTGCTTTAACGATGATGATAAAATGAACATAACATATGTTCCAACCCAGTTGCAGTCATTTTCCCAGTGGAGATGAGCTATGATGGTGGGAGGCATAGCTGCGATCATAGCTAGTCTTTCGGTTCCCCGTCAGAGTGCATATAAGCACAGAACACTGAGAATGACTCCCATCGTCCAGCACTCCAAGGAACATCCCACACACCAAGGCGATACTGACAATATCCAGTCTGTCTTTGGGGTTTTGCAGGGTGTTCTTGCGGGTGAGAAATATTGGATGCTATAATCTTGGATGGCGCTTGGCTGTCTGAGATGGTTTAAGCATAGGGAGAGTCCGCGCTTAACCGGTATGTGCTAAATCCGGATTGTTTTCCATAAAGGTGCCAAAAGCTATCTGCAACCAGAAAAAATCGGTTCACGTCTGAAACGAGGACAAGAGAACGGATAACGGTTATCGTTGGCACATCTAAGAAGATCCAACGAAAAGGGTCATTCCGTTGGCCGTTCCAGCGCATTCGTTTACGATGGGATGATCTACAATCTATTTTGATATCAGAAACTTTCCCCAGAATTACCTACCATAGCGAAACACGTTTAAGTACTTGAAGCTATTGGGGTGGGTCCTTTGCGGTCATACATCAGTGACCATCACGTACAGAAACATGATGCACTCTGCGGGGAAACAGACGATGTAACACCGAACAATCGGTTATGGAAACGATCTCTTCGAAGGGAAAGGCGAAAAATAAAGGCCAGTCGTGGCGCATGCTTCTTGCGTGACCGTGACTGTGTCCTCGAGGAGTCGCTTCTTCTCTGCGCCACTGTTGAGTGGCTCCCGCGAATAATAGGCAGGCTGGCCTCGTTTTTGAGACCCGAAATGTTGAATCGATGTCGGACGTCAGATCTTGTCCTGAATTCCTGATGGTCAACTTGAAGTTGCTTCAAGCCAATTGCGGGATAAGCTGGGACCATGGCTTACATAAGACATCAGCCTCGAAAGATCATGATAATTATAGCCAAGTAGTCCAGCTTGGGTATGACCAACGTCGAATCCTCCATCTAATGCATACAAGAAATGCGGCATATTTTAAGAAGAAAAATATTAAAAACAAGGGGCTTAATATCGAAGATAGACATGTCACCACACAACAAGCCTACTGGAAAATACATACAACGAATATCCCTTGGAGTAGCCAACACTTCTAAGAGTCAACAACAACCTGAAGTGTTCGCTCCCGGGACGGGTGTCGTAGAAAAAAATATTAAAGGAGATGGTTAAAAACTTGATGATACAAGTTGCTTCAGACGTGTTTGCCAACGAGGGAGAAGATGAAGCACAGAGTTTTGACTCGTCGCGAGTGCACGTCGTCTTCAGGAAACAACTTAACGAGAAATGTTTAAGCGGAAGGAAAGATAACTGGGGGATAGAACTCACGGTATTTTTCACGGATGTGAGCTGCCATAGTCGGGCAGGTGTTGAGAGGATCCTCCCATGCCTCCCTGGTCCTAAAGAAAACGTGTAAATAAATCATGTGAGATTCTATAGAATTAATACATACGCCTTCAATCTCAAAGGGTTTTGGATCACGCTCAACGAGCTCGCCCAAGGGTACCTGACAAGGCAAAATCCACAGTTAGTCCAATCGAACATTGCCGCGCTGTGAAGCAGAATGGAGACGTACGGGGGCGGCGATGGCAGCAGCGGCGATAGAGAGAACCACGGCAATGAAAGAGAATTGCATGAGTGCTTTCAAGGAGGCGCGCAGAAGAGATATCGCACGAGTTGGCGGCACTTTATACAGGAATCCTTTGCGCTTTGCCCGCATCAATGTTTCGACATAATGTCAACCTTTCTGATGTGCCCGTCATGGCGCGTTTTTGTATATGCACTCAAATGATACCGATAAGATATGAATGGTGACGTCGGATTCAATAATGTTTTGAATGAAGTCACTTGAGACTGAGACGAATGACCGGCATCGTGTGCTTCCAACACTCTTGAGCTGTAGATGACTGCTGGTAGAAATTTTACCAGTTTCTGATATCTGCCAGTGGCTACTGCGTCCCGCTAGCCAGGTGTGAGGTGCTGGGCGGTCAGGGCAGCGCATCCTTTCCAATCCTAGTAATACACGAACGATCATGTCGATCCACTGGCAACGATTGATCTATTCACAAAATATCATCATTTGTTGATGGGAATAACACTCTCCCTCAAGCCGAATCCGGCTGACCGTACCGATCATGCTTGGTATCACCCAAGTGGAATTATTTCCTTGAAGCGTTTCAGTGTTGCTTGGAAACGGTAGTCAAGGATCAGCGTTTCAACAGTGATTGTTCACTCACCATCATTCCTGTCGTGAAAACGCTGCATCTAATGCATCTAATCCAATGACACTGACAGCAGGGTGCTGTTTGGATTGTGGATCCCCATGAGGTACCGGTTCTTATATGACAAGAATTTGTATTGTTCAGTGTGCTTCGTATAGGTAGTACAATGTCCTAAGCACCTTTACTCCAGTCAGTACCGTGAGTCCGTTCGTTGAACGGTTACTACTGGGTTTTGCATCACCACCATCACCACACCAACAACAGCAGCCTGAGTAACCTGCAATTCTGAATAGACAGGACCAGAGTTAGACGATATCACGAGGGGAAAAGGATGTACATGCGTCGAGAGCAGTCGGCGGGTAATTTTCATTTTCGCCTCGGACACGTTCGTAGTCTGAAACGGGGCTTTGTATGATTGCTGCTCGAATTTCTCCAGATTCGGATAAGGCACGCGCCGAGTGACCCGACGTACTGGAAGCGATGTTGAAATACTAGAGCGTGAATTTGAGTTCGAGCTCGAGGGTCAGCTTGTCGCAGTGATATTGTCAGAAAACGTGCGTCGGACGCAACTCCTGACTACCGCGAACGTTCGACTTGTCTGATGAGTACATCATGATATCGAATTTGATCACCGGTTCGGTGAAAGCTCGCCATTGAGATGACAGGGTTCAGCGCATATGTGTGTTGTGTGTTGTAACACGAACGAACCAAAACACTGCCAAGCCTTAGGATACTGTGACCGGATAAACTGCTTATCTATTCAGTCCGAGGCCCTGCCCCGGGCCAGTGAAAACTGGTTATTATCGCATGTGTTCGGCTATCAGTGGAGACTGCCGCAGCCACTTTTCACTTGGCCTGCCCCATAGGTCCTTTGCTTTGAGATTTCAACCAGATAGTGAATCCTGACGTTGCTAGCATGCGAGTTTACACACCATGATGCCGTGCGCCTCGCGGAAGTCAAGATCAAAGCTACGACAAACGTCCAACAAAAGTAACCTTAACCCTAATTTAGGTTCTTTCTTTCTACTGGTTGATTGACGTCGGATGCACTCAAAGTTTGGAATGGGCGACCTTGTTCTGGAACCCTGAACATTTCCCCCAGACCATCCGTCATATTCACAAAATCACAGATCTATCGCGTCACTGACTCACGGCTGCAGTTTCGCTGGCTTCTCCTCCTCGGGGATCACCCTTTTTTCCAGGAGTTTACATGTGATTTCAGACCGATTATCGTTCACCTGTAAAGATATTACTGATATCGAGGGAGGTGGTCCTATATCACTCAAACTGACAATTGCAATCGATATTTATTACAACCCACGCGAGTCGCAAGGATCAGGCGATTCCATACCTCCAAGCTGAGGTGTCGACGATAACAATAATTAACCGCTCCCTCAAAAGTTAAGATATACCACCCTGGATATCCTGCGGAGAGAACTACGATTTTTATTCATACGAGCGCCGTATAGATGGGTGGGGACTGTGTGGTAGTAGCCTATCAAGGGAACATTAATCTTCACCTTGAATATGGTATCGCGGCTCTTCTAGATGATCAGGCTCCGAATATGCTAATCACATTACTGGAGCAATAGTGATTCGCGTGATTAATCTATTATCCCCCGAGGCTAGCGCAGCCCCCTACTAGGAACAGGGGTCGGGACGTTCAACAGCCTATCGATCAGATTATCTGAATGCTCAGACCGTCCGACGAACCTACGCCAGCGCAAAAGGCTGTCACTGAGATTGTGTTCAGACTGTAAACGTAGAGCTACAACCGATTTATCCTCGTGAAAGTGCTACGCAGTCCGAGGGGCCGTGCCGCCGCACGAGTGGATTGTGGTGACATCGTGTGACAGACGCGCTGCGAACAAAAATCACATGCCAATCCTCAAAAGTATATTAACCCTGTCCCTGCGTCACATCCTCATTCCTCCTCTCCACTTTCCCCGCGTTATCGTCATGGCTGCCGCTACTCAGTCCCAGCCTCAATCGCAACTCCCTGAGATCACCGCCCTAACCCGCGTCGCTTCCATCCCCCTTATCGCGTCTTCCCTGGGCCAGATACATTCGACCCTTTCGTCAAACATGCTCACCCGCTCCCCGTACCACGCCGCCCAGGTAATAACGCAAACTGCGTACAACTACTCCCAGCCGTTGCAAATCCGTCTCGCACCCCTTATTATCTCTGCCGACGGCTATGCTAATAAAGGACTTGACGTTATCGAGCACAAGTATCCTTACCCCTTCCAGGTCAAGCCAGAGGACGTAGCCACCTACGTGCGGGAAAGGCGTGACAGCGTCGTGTCGTCCGCAAATGAGCGATTCGATAAGTCCGTCAAGTCCCCGGCGGTGGGCGTCGCGGAGGGTATCGATAAGGTATATTACACGTGATTTCAGGCACCGAGAGATAATTGACAGGCACCCGCAGAAATTTGCCCCTATTGTCGACTATCTCGAGAACGCCATCAACAAGGTTGGGACCGAGTCCGGGAGAAGCTCACCGACCTCTACCTCTTCCGAAGGCCAGTACCAGTACCAGTACCAGCGTGCATACGCTATCTCGAAGCACCTCAGGGACAATGTCTACGTTTACTCTTCAGAGCATCTCAAACAACTGCAGCAACAGAGCGTTCTTGTGTGAGTAAAATGAGCCCTGACCCTCAATATATGCGCTCACCATCCTAAAGTCAAAAGGCTATCGACACAGCCAACAATATTCAGGGGCTTGCTGCAGCATCCATCACTACCGCTCAAACACGGATCCATGCTCTTTCCGATAGCATGCTGCAGGAGTTGCAAAAGCTGCAACAATCTACGACTGCGCTTCCACAAACTATCCAGTCTACGTATCCTGACATCTCTAAAACTATAACGGACCTGCGCAACATTGTCACAACCCCTGACATGTCGGTCAGCGACAGGGTCCACCGCGTCGCCGAAGAGGTGAGAGAGGGCGTCAGGCCGATGCTTGAAAAACTGGCGCAGAGAATTGGAGACCTCGCCAAGGCCATCGGCACCAAGAAGGAAGGGGAGAGAACCGGTAGCAATGGACACACTCACGCTGAGTAGTGTTGCTCTCGTTCGATTGTCCCGTATTATCGTATGGTTTCTTCGTTAATATCTTTATGTTTTAGATTCAGACTTTAGATCCTTGTTTCATTCTCCACGTTGTGTAGCGTCACGCAACGACTTTTGTATGACTTTTGTATGCATTTTAGGGATTGTCATTGGGTTTCCGCGTGTATGCAATACGTACATTGTCTCTCCTAAAAAGTGACGCAAGGTTCACGCCATCTTCCGATTTGTCATTGGGATCGACGTATCGACGTCGGACGAGTTACTACATGGATACATTCCAAGCCTACAAACGACAAGCGCGAGTAATGGAACAATCAGTACATACGGTATTGGCAGGCTTTGATCAGGTGGCGCCCATCCGCCGTTGCTAACAGTACAGTCGAATGATAGGATGGGAAACGGGGATCATTTCCCCAAATGTCGAGAGAAGACAGGAAGCGTACGGACCGTATCATCTATACACCTTCCTTTCGGGGCGAGACAAGCTCCGACCACTGGAACGCGTCCAGGCTCGAAATCGAGTTGCGCTTGTCCGCGGTGGTGGCGACGACACGCGGGCTGGCGCTCAGCCGCATGCTCGTGCGGCTGCTCGAGCGGGATCTAACGGAGAGGTCACGCGGAATTCCGGAGCGGGTGGAGGATTGGGAGGAGGACGAGGAGGCACGGCGGTGGCGCATGCGTTGGGTCGGGTCGACATCTGGAATGTTGGCGACGAGGGCGAAGAGGGAGAGGACTGGGAGTGTGTGTATAGGGGGTGATGGAGAGGGCGGAGAGAAACGAAGCAAAGCAAACATAGATGTAGTGAGAGTCGAGACGAGAATAAGAAAAGAGAGACTCACTGTCTACGATGGAGACAATACCGCACAGGTTTCCGCTTCCGGAGTTGGAGAGGAAAGGAGAGGATGGGAGGGAAAAGTCGTCGTCAGTGACGAAGAGCCTGTGCGAATTGGCTACGAGAACGGGGATCAGACTGGGAGGGATGCGGAGAGCAGAGAGGAAAGACGGACTGGCAAGAAGTTTCTGCATCGTGTACGAAAGGGTGCTGGTAGGGAATACGACATATACTGCGCAGGGAAAGGCATCGATGTTTTGGTTAGAGACGCGAGACGTGTTCTCTACCTGGATATTTATCCACACCGTCCGTTACCCCATCGGGCTCCTATGCTGGGATTAACGTCAGGGGCAGGATCGGGTGCCAGTGCTCAAACCTTGATCTGTGTGATGAATTGCTGCACGGGGGTGGAGAGTATGTGATTACTCTGGGTCGGAACGACAATCTGGGAACAAGAAGTCTATCGAGATAAAAAGTTGCACGTAGCTGGACATCCATACCTTGCCAACGTCAGTAACGGTAACTGTGCTCAACAACGTCCTCGAATTTTCATCGACGACGGCAACGCTGCTCACGCCTTGCTCGCTCATGAGGCGCATGACATCGAGGACCTGCGACGTGCTAGACGTCGCAACGACCGAGGTATACATATGCAGAGTGGGAAGGGTCAGTGAATGAAGCGAGCTTGCGAGGTAAGATTGGAACGTCGAAGTTCGTTCCGCGTATGCAGAGAACCAAGACAGGAGGCCCATGTCGGATACCATGCCGAGGTACGTATTGAACGGAGAGGGTGAGCGGACGAGTACTGTGCGTGTGTTGAACATCAACGGGTATTGTTAACTGATGAGTTTCATACCTCTGTGCGTTCCACGTGCGAAAACAGCCAACAAAGATACTATTGTCGCTTCGTAGGGAACGACTTCGAGAAAGTTCTTCTCGGACAAGTCTATTACATGTCAGAGATAAGGGATGGGGTATCAGCTTGAGACTCACTGCTGACGAGGTGCACAGGAACGCCACCCGAGCGTGCTGCAGACATGATCTGGTCGGCCCGAGCATTTGCTTTGAGCTCGTGGGGAGGAATAGTATGTCGGGTGGCAGCAAGGGTCAAAAATGCGTTGACGTCAGAAAACTAGGTCGCAGTCAGAGCAGCATGTGATTTGGATAGTGGGACGCGCACATCAAAGAGGCCGAGGAATGGGGGGCCCGTTTGTGCGTCAGGAAGGGTCTTGACTGCTAAGCACGAGATATCCTCCCTTAGGAGGAGCTACAGGGATCTGTGAGCAAAGCAAGCGTAGACCGAGAGCCAAACTTGCATCGCAGGCGTCTTCTACAGTGCAGTCCGCGTCCACAGCAACAATGCGACAATCGATGAGATCTGTATCCGCGAGGGCAGTAAGAGAGGTGCTGAGAAGGAGCTCTTGCAATAATCTACCTCTAGCGTTGACGTGCGTCCATGATTCGACCCATTTCTCGGCGTCTGGACCTGATGCTACTGATTGAAGCCAAACTGCGCCTGATGGCGACTCGCGACCGGTGGGGCTTCTGGAGTGGGTTACGGGCGTGGAGGCTCTCCTGTATGGTGAGCCCGCGATGGCCTGCATGGTCACGTCTGAGGTGGTGGTCAGAGGAGTAGGGAGTAGAGCGGGGCGGCGGGCACGGTGTGGCAGGGGACGTGCATGACTTTTAAATCGAAGCGTCAACGTTTACGTTACACTGCAGAATTCTGGTTTGCCATGTCCGCCGACCTTCAAGACGTACCACCGTACCTCATACAACCGCTCATACCGGCGATAACGATCGGGAACATTTCGTGCGCTCAGGCACTCGGTATGCATAATGCAGCACCTAATCGTGCAGCATCACCCATGGGATTCATCAGGTTCCGAGGTCTACGTCGGTTGCACAAATGGCGAATTATTACGATACACTCTCCAAGCTGAGAAGGTCAGTGGGGATACGTGTGAACTGTCTGCAGATGAGTCACGGTGCCTTGTTTTCCTCAGCAAGAATCCTACTCTCTGGTTTCACGTCAGAGTCTTCCGAGTGGAAAACCTATCGATGAACTCGTCCTCATCCCATACATGTCCCGAGTGATGATTCTTTCTGGTGAGTAGGCGCTGCCATCTTGCTCAAAGCCGCTCACCTTGTACCGTGCTTAAAGATCGCCAAATCCACATCTATTTGTTGCCTTCTCTTGACCCCGTGCCCAACATCAAGCCCCTTCGTCACGTAGAGGTACTTGCTGTCGACCAGCTTCATCTCTCTCGGGCCACGTCTACAACACACGATGCCTCGATCAAGTTGCCACCTGTTGACTTTTGTGTCATAAAACGGAACGCTATAGCGCTGTATAGCCTCCATGAAGAGCGTCTAGTTCTCTCCAGGGTCAGTCTGGGTTAGTTCGGGAAAAACGATGAATCGCTGAATGATGATAGGAAATCCCATACCAACCGGGAGCTCAGCTGGCGCGACGTACGGGTCAATATCTCTGTGTCGCTGACAGCCAATACTACAACGTTATCGATTTGCACTCTGCTCAGATGCTTCCAGTGCTTCCTCTCAGTCAGGCAATGGACGATCCAACGGCGATTAAGCCATTCATCCTGGTCATCGGGGAAAACGAGTTTCTCGTGTTGTCGTGGATGGGTGGGAGTACGCTTGGTATCTTTATTACGGGCGAAGGTGATCCTGTCAGGGGAGCCCTAGAATGGCCGAGTCATCCACTCTCTGTGTGTGAGTGGGGATTGTGGTACACCTTCTCTTTCGGAACAAACCAATAACGACAGGTCTGGATTACCCAAACATTACGACACTCTTGCCCAACGGCACGATTGAGATCCACAGCGTCGAGACACAATCAATCATTCAGGTTGTCCCGGCGCCGCTGGACGACGACACACCTGCAGATCAGAGGGTTGGACTGGTAGCATCTCTGGGCAGATACGTAGTGCCGTTTTCTGAACACTCTGAAAAGATGCGCAGGACCACACTAAGGCTTGATAGAAAATAAACTCGGTGTGTCTATATCACACATTCCATTGTTGACCTGAATTGGAGTGTCCACCGAGCAAAGACGTGTCCACGTGACTGACCAAGCGTGTCGCAGCGCTTTGATGTGTTGGCCCTCGTCGCGACGCGTACTTAATCACGCCCGCGCTTGGACCGTTTCTCTCTCACGTTCGTTTCTGCCCTCCATGGACTGTTCGTTTCCTGCTTCATTTGACGATTCGGAAGAACCTCTGATTCCAGTTCGCTCCCCGAGTCGTCTTGACTTTTGCATTCAAGACATCGAAGATCTCGAATCGCACGACATGGACTGGTCTTGCCCTCCATTTCGCGACGACTGGCCGTTCCTCGAGGAGGAAACGTTTCCTGTCGACATCGCAATTCCAGATGACCCTCGTCTTCAATTCGTGGAGGACGATGAAGACGAGTCGCCGACTGCTGTCGATTCGCAGGCGTCCGAAAGTGCAGACTCGGACATGTTTCACGCGTCGCCCGAGCCACTAGATTGCTCAATGCATCAGGTCGTCATCGAGCCACAGGTTCCTATACCAGTCCGCCCTCCCGAGGTGGAATTCGACCCCCAAGACCAGGCGCCGCCATCCCCTGTTACACCACAGAGACTTAATTACTCCCATCATGGACTGTCCCGTAGTGCACTTCTCCAACGAAAAACCCTTTGGAATTCTCGACATGAGGAATGGGTCGAATGGCAGTCACGCCAGTACCAGAACAAGGCACAGAGGCCGGAGTGCGAGACTGATCGCGCATATACGGGCCTTGCTACTGCTCGACCACGCGTACCCGAGATCCCACCATATATGCGCACACCTCCATCAGGGCTGGAGCGTGATCTCGCAGACCACCCACCCAAGAAACAGGAACAGGACGTTTACTCTACGATATATCCCCGTGTTGGCGATATCTCGGCGCTGAGGGATCCGTACGCTGCCAACATTGATCGTTACTTTTTCCGGTACCCATTGTGGACGCTTCACAAGACACTATACGTCTTCAATATGCAGCAGCGAGCTGACCCGTACACGCCCGTATCCACCACGGCAAGTGTTGGATCTTCACTGTCCTCATCGACGCTGAGTTCGTATACTTCGTCCACCTCGGGAGACGGTACAGAATCTGACTTCACCCTCGTTGCAGAAGAAAGCCCCGTTCCCCCAAGTCAGACAGCAGCTCTGGAGGAACCTTCGAAGCCCGCTTCGTCTCCGTGCGCGTTTTCCTCGTGGAGCAGCTTTTGCGGATGGGAGATCTCCTGGTATGGCAGATGGGAGTTGTTGATCGGTCTCTTCCAACGCAACGCCGCCAAGCACGAAGCGCTTAAAATCGCCCTGGATGTGGACATGTCTTGCGAGCCAAAGGAGGCCCCTCCATCGCCTCCTGGGCGGATCTTCAAGTTCACGGTTGGAGGGGACGAGGAGGAGTTCCATGACGATGACGAAGATGACGAGGATTATGGGACGCTCGTCTCCCGCCCAAGGTTTAATGTGAACTTGGACGAGGAGTGCGAGAGAGCGCTGGCCTTTTATCGGAGATCAGAGTCGATGACGTATTGAATTCGGAGGTGGATTTGCGATGACGACTTTGTCTCACACATTAATGGTTTGGTTGTATACGGAAGAGGAAAAGGGAATGGAATTTCAAGCTCAAGGTTGTATTGTATAGTCTCTACTTAACCTGCGATTACTGTATTGTCATAACGTACTATATGCTGCCAAGATGCCCTTCAGAGATTCCGATCGTATCGTCTGAAATGCCTGTTACTTCAAACTCGATTGGGATCGATGTCAAGGGTATTGTTTATGCAATGTTCGAGGTGCTTGCTACGCTGTTACTAGTCATACTGCCTTGTTCTGTTCTTCTGAAACGAGCAAGATCTAGATGCAATGAAGCATAGCATATGCGTGACTATTGCTGTTCAGCGGGGGCTTCATGGGCAGCAAGTAGGAGGAAGAAGACTGACGTCGTGGCGATAAGTCACGGTTGCGCTGTGGGCTGTCGATAGAGCGTGTGCGCGTGCCACTGAGTGGCATCCCAACTAAAGAATTCGAATCAAATATTGGTCGTTACGCATTATGATCCTGCAGAACCGCCGGGCGTGATATGCACTAACTCCTTACGACGGCATACCGGAAAGCCAAGGAGGTATATACATCTTTGTACTGTGTGCAGTAGGATACCCCGTCCCTTGTGGTTCGAGAACTATTTCAAGTTCTTTCTCGGGACAAGCTCGACGAAACGCACGATCCACGAAGCTCTAGTCAATCGACTCTTTATCCAAAAGGGAGAAGAGAGAAGAACGTTAGCGACAAGTGGTTCTGATCCGGTTCTGACGCACATAACAATACCAAGCTTCATTGTCAGCAAACTCGGGAAGGGCCTCGGGTTTGGCACCGACGGTGGTGTTCAAACGCTATCAGGGAGCGTCAGAGGCGTTCGGGTCAGAAGAAATCCGGAACAGAGATTTGATTCCAAGGAAAGATAATCCAGATGGATAATGTATATATATCACGCACCTGTGAAATGATCTTGTGAGTTGCCCGTGGCTGGAGTTGGACGTCGGCACCACAGTTGTCTTTCAAAAACTTGGAAAATGGTTCGGAGTTGTCGTAGAAGGCATTGAGATGGCGGAAAGCGAGGATCGTGCACAGTGTTCGGTCCATGTTAGTAGGGAACTTGAGGGACAAGTTCATTTAGGATGGGGCAAAAAAAAAATAACAGCTGAACATACTCGATTCATGTTCTTCATCAAGTTCATTGCAGTATCGAGCGCCAGGCTGCCAGATTTCTCGATATAACCCTTGTCTGTAATATCCGCCCAGTTCATAAGGTACCCTGTCAGGGCGGCGTTGTCTGTGTTCGCAAGCAGTGGCCCCCAGGCGTCCGCCACACCTCGTATTCCGACGTAGTTTTGGTCAAGAATGTTCGACACGTCGATCCGGT
>JBBPLL010000400.1:0-26256 GCA_038089755.1 Leccinellum rugosiceps | reverse complement strand
TCCGACAAAAGGGCCACGGACTCGTGTCTACCTCCACCGACAACGGAGGCGGAAGAGCCTTTACGATGTCCTTTACCAACAGAAAGAAGATTGAACTTTGAAGGTGTCAATTGCGCCTGAGCCGACCTCTCCGGGGTTTTGGTGACTATGGGAGACTTGGTAGGGTTACCTTGCCCTGGAGATTTTCCGGGCGTTCCGTGGGCCGAAGATTTTCCCGGAGTCGTCTGCGCCGGAGATTTTTTCGGCGGTCCTTGGACGTTGTTGCGCACAGGGGTAACTTGTTTAACGTCGGAGGGAACACCATTGGCAGCGCTAGTGCTCATAGCGCGAACACGCGAAGGAGTACTCTCCCCAGCCATCGAGAGCGACTTGTACATTTTTCTTGTAGCAGGAGTCGAGGGAGCAATTTTAACGGGAGGAGAACGCGCAGAGAAACCGGTCGAAAGAGAATTCGAGCAAGAGGACTGAGAGTCCGACGGCACGTGTGTTTGTACGCTCCGGGAGGGAGTGGGGGCTTCCGACATGACCCGCGTACGCGAAGGCGTGGCCTGCACGCCCCCCGGCCTTTGGTTCGTTGACATAGAGGAGGACAAGGAACGCGGAAACGCGCTTGGTGGTCCGATCAAGGAAGTGCGGCAACCTTTTGCAGGCGAGGGTGAAGTGGGGTCGGCTCGCTTCGAGACGGGGGCTGGAAGACGGTGACTCGACTGTGAAGCGGCGCGTGACGTGGGCACCTTTGTTCGCTTCGAGACGGAGGCGGGCGGCGGAACGGGTGTCGCGTTGGGCGAGCGGCCGTTGGTGACTGCGGAAACTGTGGAGGTGGTGCTGAGCGTCGTGGAGGTGGGAGACACGGAGGGCTTCACGGTCGTGCATTGGCTGAAGTCACTCGCATTGGACATTGCTCGCGGTTTCGCGACGCTCAACAAAGAGCGCGAGCTCGCGCTAGTGGACGACGCCGATCGCGAGATTGAAAACCGCCTGCGTGCGGCAGTTTCAGAGGGCACAGGCATGAATATCTCTGGTCAACAGCAATGTAACTGGGTATCTTGAATGGGTATCTGGTTGATGGTTTTTGTCGCCGTCGCCAACAACGGCGAGCGTTGGAATGTCAAGTTCCCACACCCCAAAATCGGACATCAGTGAGTCGCGATTCAAGTTCAGGTCATCGTACAGGAAAGCTTATTTCAGTCTGCCCTCGGACTTCCACACGGCACCAGCGTGCTTTCCCAACTGCTGAGGGACGAGCGGTCTCCGCCGACTCATCAAGCGATGATTTCCTGGCTTCTTTATGTCATTGTACCGCATGACAACCGCTGGCCAGCGATTCCTCCCGCGGAATGCATGCGACCCATGTACTTAACAATCTCCGTCCCTCCGGCGGGACATGATCCACCGCCCACATTACCCAATCTTTCCCCTCATTAGAGGTTTCAGGTACTCGCCAGCCTCGTTTAAGGTTATGTCAAGTGTAAGCATGCGCGGTGCTCGGTACACATCTTCTAGACGGCTCAATGTACTTCCTCGCCGGTGGCTTGATGAGTGCGTTAGTCATTGGTTCATCTCTTTATTTTCGTGGCGCACAAATAACTCTCCCCATGCTGCGAACCGCCCAGATTTAGATTATCATTGCATGTCCCGATGGTCGCGCATCCAAGATATCATAATCTGTTGAAGCGTAGACAAAGCGCCTTCTGACAACGGTACTATGACTGCCGAGTTTGTGTGACTCTAACTAGGAAAATATATGTATCTGGACCTCGGTGACCAGGCCTATAGAAGTGGAAGATCTCTCCTCCCTTCGTACGCTGGAGCTCGCTCGGGCAAGTTACAATGCTTTCCGTGCCAAGGAGCGGTACAAGCGTCTACGCATTCGTGAAATCGATGCTATTCGTGCCATCGCCCAAGATTCTTACGAAGAAGCAACGTCTCAGAAAACAGGCTGAGAGGCAGATAGGAGAGATACGATATACGCAAAGCCTTCATGGGTCAACTTTGCTGAACACCCAGTTCAGACACAGTGCTCAAGCTGTCCCTACTAATAGTGACAATACATCCGAGTCCGAATCTGCCAATGACTCGGACTCGGATTCGAACGTTGGAAGTTCGTGTTCCCTCCCACCCGTTCCCCCACTCGTTGCGTCGTAATCACGTGTAGTAGTATACCAGTACGCGTTCACATTTCTTAAGTATTTGGATTTGTACATATTCTTACGCTCGGTGTACAGAACACGTATACAATGTTGTACGTATCGCGCGTTGTGATAATTTCGATGGCATGATCGTCAGCCTCCGAGTCGCCTAGTCACCGCCTTAATTGATGAATAGTCTTCTTGCGCATGTTAGGTCCAGCGCTGTGACCGATTAAGGGGCTACCGATAGTACAAAGGCCAACAAGCGAGCCCTGTCACGCTACAAACGCGCCAACCACAAAGCCTTTGTGAACGTTGGCGCGTTTGTTTCTCCCACACTAAACATGTATACCTCGAGTGCGATCGGTCGGCCGCGGGTGTCCCTCAGCCAAACAACCCTGAATCCTCCCTCTTCTGACTTCTTAAATGGATCGGGCGATCTATCGAATCAGTTTGATCTTGGAATAGTTGGGGTAGGTTTCCCCAAGTTAATGCGGTGAGAGAATAAGGCTTCATTGAAAAAGCCTGATGACAACCTGACCTGCAGGTCTGCGATGTGCGATTCTGATTACTCTGGTGAGCGATTTGGAAACGAAAGAAGATTCGTCACCGTCGCAAAAAGCATATTGGCTCCATTCATTTTTACAATCGACAAGCTCTATGCATCAAGCAATTGCTAACTGGCTGTGCAAATATTGTCGTGATAATCAGGCCGGTTAAATGAACCCTGCTACAGAAATTGTGTCACATGAACGAAAGACGTGGTCTGTGACTCCATTGGCTAATAGTGTAGTATCCAAAAGACTCTCACTGGCAGTACATACTCAAAGCTGGCTGTCAGCAAATCGATTGTACCATTCTGCAGTGTTTCATTGACAGTACACGGGCGGCGGCGGCGCCCGCCCACTGGGGCGAACCGAGCTACCAGAAGAGCTACAAACGACAATCAGCAATTCACACACGATACGCGATCAGCACGGCCGCATATACTGCCTATAGTATGAGTATGGGCGAAATCCAACCGCTTCCTGGAAGCAAGAACTTGATGAAAATATCGATGCTTATGCTTCATCTCGAACAAAAATGCAGAAGGCGTCGAATCACTTTCAACGAGAATGAAATGTCGATGATGAAAACACAGTAGTACGATGGAGCAGATTGGCAAGACAGTATGACTTGATAAGATAAAGAGGCAATCTGGTGGATATACTAACGCCCAGCCATCCGAGCTACTACTGTACTGAAGCACGGCGTGTCAGAGTACTACAGGTCACCGGTATCACGATCCATCGTGCAGCTACTATGCGAGGCACGTAGTATATAATCAAGTTCAGGTAAGCCGCATGCAATGAAAGGTTCGTTTGCCAATCGGACCTGCCAGTTTCGCGAGGCAGTGCGACTAGTACTTACTGTCCGGATGTTTTCACAACCGGATCGTCGTCATATCACGTAAGGCACAGCGGCGCCCAGCCCTCAGGCCCAGGCTGCACCAAGACTGTATCATACATATATTTCGGATCCGAGGCACACCGAGGAACGTTGGCAACGTTGACCGGTTATCTGCACGATCGGCCCGGGGGTCGCGGTGCTGGCATGGGGAACAAAGGTCCCCTTATAGACTTAGTAGTTCTTATCATCTGACTGAACAGAGTTATGACATAACATGACATAACCATGACATGTACTATGTACTAACTCGTTGATTGACCTGAAGGAGAGAAATTCTCACCCAGGCCACAGTGATAGCCTTCTCTATGCATAGTACTCGCGCTAGAGGTTCTTCGGGAACAGTGGCAGCTGAGTTTAAGTTATCGACTTGCTTCACAACTTTATCATCCCGTGACCTTGGTACCAACTTTCCGCTACCAACTCGACTTGGAGGTTCAAACTTTCGATCATGATGCTCGGCCCCCGCCCTGGTTTTTTTGCAGAGCACCTCCACCTTGACTGTTCGGTTCGGCTGACTGCTCGAGTCAGGTCTCGCAAAGGAAAAACTCATTTTGCAAGGTTTTGTTTTTCTATAGCATAGCATAACGACCTCACGTCCGTCGGAGGCCCCAAGTTGTACCAGCAAACCCCGATGGGCCAGTGTCAATACATTCTCGCTAGCCGTGCAGGTGCAGGCTACGACCGGTAACAGACCCAAAAGGGGACAGAGAAGTTAGCTTGAACAGACCAGACGGAGCTGGAAAAAGAGCGGACAAGTGGAACAGGCTGGAAGTTGGCCAAGTCCACCGTGACAGCGGAGAATGGAGACTTACGTCGGTGACAGTTGGAAACGGGCCCGGGAACAGCATTAGTATTCGAATGAACGGAGTAAAGTACTTGCGACCAACCGATGTTACGATCCGAGAAGGGCCATAGAACGGGAAAGACGTATGTAAGGTGTCGGTGACCTGCCAGCGGAGACTGTCAGTGATGGAGACCACGATTTTTTCTTCTTCTTTTCTTCTCCACGGGCGGCCGCCACTAGTAAGCCCGTAACTTGACGCGTGCCAGTTGGTTCGCCCCAAGTTGGGTTCAAATTATGACATCCCATTCTTCTCTACACGGAGAAGTCACCAGGAATAATTTAGCCATATAGCACAGCCCAACTTGCTGTCTGCTTTGGAGTTTCTGGGGTTAAGATTTTTCGTAAATAAATTTCAAAACTCTTCACGTTCACGGTTCACCACCACGATGTAGGTCCATGCTGAGAAGTCCACTGTTGCAGTGCATACCTTTATTTCGCAAGTGGTTAGTGAATCGGTGATAAGTTGGCCACAGTCACCTTTTCCAGGTTGTAATATGACGTGCCTTGAATACCAAGTTAGAACTTGGTGATCCTAGAAAGAGGCAGACGTTCCCCACATAGTGAAATTGTTGTGGGTGCGGCTATTAATCTGCGATGGAAGTAATATTTGAGCCACCTCTGAATCGGACGCCAAAGGGGGAAAAAAAGACGACGTCCTCGAGGCCGATCGTGTGCACGACGAGTAGCAGCAGACCCTAAAACTGTTCCTCCTGGTCAAGCTTTCAGCAGGAAAGCAGAATGATCCTTTTTTTCAAAACCATCATTATTCAACTTTCTTCGAGAGATGCCTTACGGTTGCGGTCTAGAAAGACGTTTACTTCGGGGAGGCGTTGACGTGATAGCTTGTCAATTTGATTTCGCTTTGGTGCTAATTTGGCCCTCGGGCCGGATGCATTGCTGGCGGCGTAACGTTGCCACTTGACCCCGCGGTGTGTATCAATCAGCGATCAAGAGCAGCCAAGAGGGGAAAAATCGCACTATTCCTTGATCGTCCGCTGAGCTAACCTGGATCAGCGCTAGTTCTGATCAGAGTGATAAGCCCAATTTGCTGTCCAAAATACGTCATCTACATGTGATAGCGGCACTTAAATAAAGTCAATACACATCAGATGAGATACAAACAGTCATCCAGACAGGCCTTTCAAATGGCTAGACGACTACCAATTGGGGGGAAATGCATCCGTGCCGATCGTGCATAGCGGAATGAAGGATTGGGAACGCCACTATCTATTAATCAATGCACCGTCTCGCACTGGCATGTATCCATGCCACACGCACAAGCAAGTTCGTTGATAGTATGTTCTTTGACGTTTTTTGCCGCTGGGTATTAAGCCTCGTACCTGACCCCCAATCGAGGCTCCACCTCTGTCGAAAGAGAATGAATCAACGACGGGAAATGTATTGTGCTTCCCCGGGCCTCGATACACAGAAATACTACGGACGTGGCGAAAAAGTGCCCGGAGCCGCACTGGCTTGCACATGGCCACAGGGAGTGGCGACCTCTCGAACCTTTTGGGTTTAATTGCAGCGCACCTTGACTCTTCCAGGTAAAAGCAACCGACCGTATTGCCAATCTCAGCCTCAGCTTTCTTGCAGACCCTGCATAGTGTGGTACCCGGTCCTGGACTCATCGGACGATTCTATTACCTACCCGTAGTTCGTAGACACCCCGTTGCTATAAGACATCCCTGATCAATTGAGCGGCCTTTTAAGAAGATATGTGTGTACTTCATCGTCACAGCAACCACCCAGGGGTGGCAGAGAAGTTGATAACCGGTGTGTGTGTGTAACGCTGCCCTTCCAGCTGTGTATGTTGGGGAGATCGATTAGTAGGGATACCACTCACATCAGTTTTAGAACATACATGATCGATATTTGTGTATCTGACGGCCACCAAGATCACGTTAAACTTGAAGTGAGACGACTTGAATCTGCTCATTTCGGATATACAGGCACGCGCTTCCCTTCGATTCACGGCGACGACTTCCGGAACTGCCTGTCTTAATGCTCCTGACCAAGCTTTACGACCAGTTACTTCGCGAACTGGAAGGAGAAGGGGGTCCAGACGTTCCACCAAGCGTCAGGCCGGTTGGAAGCGCCAATAATTAGATAAATCAGTTTAACACACCTTTTCAGAAGACGAGCGCCATGATGGCGCCCGGGAGTTCGAATTCGAAGCTGTTACTACGCTGACAGTTCTGGACGGCGCGTGGCACAAAACGTCAAGCCTCGTGCAAGGCCTCGTGGTCGACCGGCGGAGTGAGATCGGATGGACCCCAAGCCCTGCCAAGTATTACCCACTCGCAATGATGAGTATGTAAGTGCATATGTGATTATGATGCGAGGGAATGCGAGGGAAAAGATTGTGCAGCCAAAGTGTGAGTGAAGTGTGCACACACATGGTAAACGTCCCGCGGTCATCCGACGATGTGCGCTGATGTGGCTCCCTGCCAGTGAGGCCACAAGGGTTAGATTTTCCGGCGCACTCCTCGGGAGCGATTTGTACATGTGATACCTTGTTGCGCACGGTGCGAGCTTAACGTTAACCCTGACTCCACATCCTGGAAATGACAATCTTCGTTATACAGTTTAATAATGGCACAGTACAACAGATCACACCGCAACTGGTGTATGAGGCTCCACAACGCATACCAGGGAATGTATGAGTACCACCGAGATAGAAAGTAGGAAAGAAAAGAGGAAAGAGAAATCCAGATGCGTGCTATAATACAGAATTACAATGCAATCAGAAATCACTTGGAATAGATGATCGTGGGTGATGAGGGTGTCCGTCCCGCAGCACCACTAACAGATGGAACTATAGAGGAGAAAAACATGCACCGGTGCCATGGAAGATACGCCAATACCCCGGTAGTAGATGGGCAAGGGAGAACCATAGCTGTGGGTCCGTCATCAGTAAGGTTGTAAGGCAAGAGATGTCCGACGGGGGTTGAGTGACTTACGCTATACAGTTGGCACGACTTCCGGTCGGCCTGGGCGTTCTTCAGCATCATGAATCTCAGGCCCACCAGACCAGCATATGCGACAAACCCCGCACTGGATACCATATCGACATTCCACAGACGCGTCAAACAGATAGACCAGAGGGGTAACCCGATCATCACCGAGGCTCGGGAAAGGCAGGGAAATACGATCGGAAGCGTCTTTCTCCCTATGAGTCGGTCACCCTCTTCGTCTTTGAAGTCTTGGCAGTGCAGTGTCGTAGCAAATATCACCATGCTCATGACAATGGCCATCAGTGCAACTGACTCTATGGTGTATCTATCGCACCCTATAGTTCGATGGTGAATGACAGACGAAAAAGCAGGCAGGAAGTCAACGTACCAGCAACGAGAGTTCCACCCAGCTCGAACAGTCCATATCCTAACGCAGTCATGACGTTCTTTGAGAGCCAGTGTTCGTGGCCATGCAATTCGTTATACCAAAGTATCAGCGAAGCGATGACAATGCTGACAACGAGCAGGTAGGTGCTGTGCGAAGCCGAAAGCCACAAGCACATCGGGGTGATGAGCCAGCGAAGGATAGTAGCGTCCCGAATGCTAATGAGACCAGCAGGAATCGGACGCCAAGATTTGTTCTTCCCATCTTCTTCAGGATCGACCAGCTGGTTCGCTACATTGAACTGAAGCATGTGTAACCAGATCCAAAATACAACAGCGGGGAGTCGTGCGATGCTACAGAGCGGGGCTGCGGC
This sequence comes from Leccinellum rugosiceps, assembly GCA_038089755.1. Lineage (NCBI taxonomy): Eukaryota > Fungi > Basidiomycota > Agaricomycetes > Boletales > Boletaceae > Leccinellum > Leccinellum rugosiceps. The sequence continues at coordinate 18,119 of JBBPLL010000400.1, read as the reverse complement.
GGCGGCAAAAAAGGTCTGAAGCTCATCGTCAGTACGAGCGAGCAATAACGAGCAAGGTGGTGTGTACCGTCGGGATGATAACCGTAAGGAAGTCGGTCTTCATGTACAGGTATGGAAGGCGAACGCAGTGTTCGACGCTCTGCCAGTAAGTGAATCGGGTCATGGTGGGGTCTTGGGATCGTCGAGGAGGGCTACTTGGAGAATACCCAGAACCATGGTGATTAAATATCCCATCTGGGTCCTAATTCTGGACGTAGCGATCGAAGGACTGAAAAATTGAATCGTAAACATCCTGACAAGGGATGCAAGCCAAGCCATAGCCGAGGAGAGGATGGCTGCTGTGTTTGGGAAAAAATAAAGTTCCAGACAAGTTTGGGGATAAGTAACCATCCTACTCCGCGACGTATCGCTCGTACCGCATCACCGGATTTTGGAACGACCACGAGGCCATTATCTATGGTTTGTCAAACTGTCATACTTTGACAGAATCCATAAGTCTAAACCGACCAAGTGCTAATAATGACATCAATGATAGAAGGCAGTAACCAGATCATTCCGAGGTACGGGCGGCTGACAACTCGGCACTCGAGTATCCGTTCCGTATTTCCTCGATCATCGTTCAAAGGCAGTGGCGCCACATACACATTTCCGTCAAGTCCACGTTCCGAGTCTAGGCGGAAGAAAAGCCATGCCGGACGACGGGGCAAAGTAAATGATAAATGCTGTCCAACCGATCATGGTGGTCAACGATACACCAGGACATCTGTTCACTATTCGTTTAAAGTCACAGTGGCACTGGCACGTAAGCTTTCAAGATGGAGTGTGAGGTTGCGGCCTAACCGATGATGATCGATTGAGCTGTTGGTGCTGGAGGCCGACGTGGTAGAGGGTCGCACGGCACTCTCTGAATCGGAGTTCACGAGAAATCCAACCTGATTCTGTGCTATGTATATCAATGTGGTCTACATGAGTCATGCCATAGTCTAAGTGGCAGAACTATAATATGGCATATCATATACCTTTGATAGTGTAGTGATGAAGATATCATGAACACCGTTGACGATCCCGGAGACGCGGCGCATTGACAAGGAACTGTTACATGTCTGATGTTTTCCGCATCCAACGGTGTTCTCAAGCCTCTCTCGGATATTTGGTTCCATCTAATTTGTGAGAGCGAGATTATAATTACTTACAAACAGTGCAGCTGAGACACGTACTAGGGATACCGGTGCAGGGTCAATATCTGTACTCTATTTCAAGATATGTCGGCGACTTGACGTGCATGTCGGTTGAAAACCATAATCTGCTTCGTCGGCAGAGGGCCGCTACTATTCATGCGTTCCCCAACAATCTTACAACTCATCTCCATTTCTCACTCACACGTGGTGCGATTCAAATAAAAAACATGAGATCGGAAAAGAACTACGTGCCTGTTTCATACCAAATACCCTGGGTGCGGGATACTCACCCATTCATGAGTAACTGCGAGGGGCAAAATTTAGTGCTGGATAAGCCCCCTGAGTTGATCTATCTGTGCCTGCAGATTGTACACCCGAGAGACCAGCTCTGCATGCCTACTTTCAAGCTGTGACAATGCTTCTTCCTCCCCATCCCTATCCCGATTCAAATCCTCACCCTGATCTTGATATATCCCAGGTAACGACAACGACGGTAGGTTTGGAAACCGGATAGAACGAGAGCCTGTGGCTGTCGGCGTAGCACTCCTACGACTCAAAACCGACATCGCCGAGCCAGGCCGTGGGCTTGGACTTGGACTCGGAGGCCCCTCCGATACTGATGCCTCGGACTCCGGTGAGACAAGGACTGGTGGGAACTCCCCAGACATCCTATCGATGTCCATCGCGATAGGTGGCGGCCCGAACCGGAGTTCCTTCTTGATGGCGGCCGTTCGGCTATTGACAGAATCGAGTATTCGAGGTTTGCGCCCACTAGCAAGCACCTTTTTTCGGGCGCTCATCCCAATGCAGTCCACGAGCTGCCTCATGGCTTCCCGATCGGAAACCGCGCGGCGCAGTGGTGTGCGACCCGTAGCACTCCTGCGTGGGAGTGTATGATGGAGAGTCACGTTATGCGGACGGACCGGCGTCGTAAACGTGTTCAGGGGGTTAGACGGCACCTCGCTTCGTCCACATGGTGGATAGGGGTTAGACCGGGGAAGAAGCAATGGGCGGGGAGTTTTCAGAACTTCTGGTGCTCTTTGATCCGTGTTTCCATCTGATGCTAAGAACGCTTCTCTGGTCGGTCCCCAAGAAAAACCGATAAAGGAAATTTCATTTTTGGGGGATCCAGACGAGGAGATGAAGCGAGGGGTGGAGCGTAGAGTGGCCAAGCCTGGGGACGTGCTCACAGACGACTGGAATAGCGCAGAGAAGTTGAATGGGTGTGAAGTACTTTCATCTTGGGGTTCGGGTAATGTACGACAAGAGTTATCGTTAGCGGGTGCTGTGTATGTGAACTGTGGAAGGTGAAGCTCTGGTGGAGCATCATCTGGAGGCCGCGATTACTAATGGGGATGGACGAGAGAGTAGACAATTACCCGTTCCTACGCTTGCCCAATACGTCAACTTAAAGAATGGATGCTCTGTTATCTCCAGAACATTACGACGGCCAAGTCTTTGTTCACGAGAGGTCAAAAGTCTGTGAGAAGTCAGATACATTACTGAAATATCTTCAAGAGAGACTTGCCGTCGTATTAAATTTCGACAGGATTCCGAAACGGATACAGAGTTGTTGAACCGCAAGTTTGTCTGCAGAGTCGTGAGATCAACGGAAAATAAATGAGCATCCAGGAGCAAACCTCATGGTCCATAATCCTAAGGTATGTCGTTTTAATATCGTTAGCGAAAAACGGCGTTACACCATATACTAGCTCATAAAGCATGACTCCAAGGCTCCACCAATCTGTCTCCAAACCGCACGTGCTGTCCAGCTTCTCAGAACCCGGAGAGCCTGGATATTGATCAGAGAACTCCAGCGCAAGAAGCGCATCCTCGTGGGCCTGTAGAATTTCTGGGGAAATATAGTCACATGTGCCACATGGGACCAGAGAATGACGTTGCGGAATATTCTGGCTTCCATCCGGTTTCGGGGGAGACAGCGGCGCTGCAGAACCAAAATCGATCAAACGTAGATGAGAATCCGAAGTCAGGACAAAGTTGTGGGGTTTAATGTCGCTGTGTTCCCGTTGGTTCAATTCGAGTTCAGCTCATTGAAATGGAGAGCCTACCGGTGCGCATATCCCTGAGAGTGACACCAATGAATGGCGCATACAACTTGGGGAGCCCACCATTCTAAATCAGCTTCCAACACTCTGCCTCCGTGAGGGCTGGACTCGAGCACGTCCCATAGTGTGCCCCCGTCCGCATAATCCATTACGAGATTAAGGTGTGTGGAAGTCTGGAACGAGCACAAAAGATGAGGTGCCCACGTGGCGTTTGTGCGCTTGGCAAGCAATAAGACGTCACGTTCAATTTGTGGGGAGCATTGCTATTCAAGTTTGAATCGTCCGCATTGACACGCTCATTAGTTTGAATTACCTCACGGCATCTGATCGCGAACGCCCTCTCTATCGACTTGCGAACATAGACGCGTCCATCAAAAACACAGTTGACTAGGTCAATCTGGTGCTGGAGCTCAGTAGGTAGAACAGACAGGCGAGCGATAGGACGAACGACACCAAACTGGCCATGATCCAAGGTACCGAGTGAAACTAGATCTTTGTCAGAGAACCGCAGTGAATCGATTTTGATGGTTTTTGCTGCGTTTCATCGAGAACCATGATCGATCGAATTTCCGAGTTGGTGGGAAGGACTCACAAGTCTTTCCAATCGTATTCTGACCGTGCAGAATACGGTCAAGGGAAATACCCTGTTCGTCTTCCCCGCAAGCCTGCAGTAACGAGCTGAGGAGTTCCTTCCGCTCTGCCCACGATACAGACATGCATTAGTTCGTCGTTGTTCCGGTAGCGGGCGTCACCTCAGACGCGTAGCTTATGTAAGCCAAAATATCGCGTCGATAAGGATCACCTGAAATCAATCTATACAGGAATGAAAGGATTGATCGGTGACCTTTTCACTTGGCCCTAACATCCAGAGACTCGGAGACGACCTTCTACGAACGATTCTGAAATATCATGGTAATCACTGAAGTCATTCGATACGAACATGGGTACAACAGAAAACATGCGATTAATCTACCCGAATCCGCAGAAACGTGTCCTTTAATACATCACGAACATCGGAAAGGGGTTCGCTCAATTGCATTATCACACGAGAATACAACTACAATTCAATCAGGAAGGACCCACCGGGCCACATTCCCTGTCGAATCCCCAACCCATAGCGTCTCGCTAAGCGAATGTTCCTCAGCCAAAAAAAAAGTCCAAACAAGGAAATAACAAACTCACCCAATGAAGTCGAGCGACGTCACAGGCGGAGGAGACACTGCTTCCAAGTCGCGCACCTTGAGGAAGCCCCATCGAGCACGAGCACCCTTGGGAGTGTCTTCGGCATTCCATGTATACAACGCGACGGAGCCGTCTACACTACCCACTGCGAGGATGCCCAGATAAGCGTAATCCCGCTCGTGAAAAGCGATGGACGTCACACGAGGCGACCCCGTAAGATCCAACCTCGCGATCGGCCGTCCGTTGATGGTGTGTAGCCACAAAGCGTGGGTCGAACACGTCGCGATGTAACCCTGCACCACCATCGTGATTGTGAGATAGGCGAACGACGTCGCGGTCCAAATGATATGCGCACCGTGGATTCATTGATCGCGACGACATGCACGGCTGCATCAACGATTGGAGTATCTGGGCCAACATGCCAGATTGATCGGACGTATAGACCCCTGTTGAGATCCCAAAGGATGGCACTCCCGTCCAAGCTGCCGCTGATCACTACTGACCATACCCTGGATACGCCAAGACAGGTTATAGGTGCACCGTGTTTACGGAGGAGATGGATGAGTGTCAGCGAGGGTTCTTGCCCTTTCCGTATCTTGGCGCTCGTCGAACCCAGGAACGGCGATGCAGACGGGAGAACATGCGATAGGCGCCAGACGCGCACTAAGGAATCGTCAGATCCGGTCACAAGAGTATCTCGGTCTGCAAACGCGGCACAAGTAGGAGACGTGGCTTCGATAGTTTGTACGACCTGGAACAAAACAGAGTTCGTCATCCTCGAAAACGAGAAATCGTGCGACGCTTACCGTGCCATGATGAAGCGTCCGGAGAGTGCCATCTTTTCCCCATTGTACTTGTTCATCGGGCCGCGACGGGAGAGAGAGAACACCGTCGGGGAAGGGGGTCACTTTGCCACTCATATCCTTCACCACGCACGCTACAGGTCCATCGAGTACTACTATGAGTCTGTGAGCACATGGAAACGTAATGAATCCAGTCTCTTGCCATACCCTTCAGTGGACGAGGGTCCCTGGTCAACGTCAATGCATCCTCTGGCACGCCTCGAGAGGATTGCACAGGAAGACTAAGGATACCTTGCAAATTCCTCGCCGGATGAGGGGACGAAAAGAGCTTGCGCGGTGTCTGTCCAACTAATCATGGCGTAAGTCCACATCAGAAATCGAACACAGAATCAGTAAGCGTTCACAGTTGTGAATAATCCCGACCGTCGCTTCTCGTTCGAGAGGGTCGGTGATATTGTCCAGGTCTGCAAGATAGGGTAAGGATGGCGGCCTCTCCAAGTTCTTTGAAAGTCGTCTCGCCTATCGCTCCCTCGTAGCTGAGAGGATGAAACACGTTGAGGGAATCGATGTCACGTTGTTTGCAGCCCCATATGAGGTCGATCCACGCTGGGATATTCTCGCTCACGTAGCGACTTTCCAAAGCCTGTTGAAGGGAAAAGCATGAGCGACCGAGGGACGGCGTATGAAGGAGCGTGTTGCGCGATACACACCTGACGATGCATGTGTACGAACAGGAGTGCATCTTCCTTTGCCCAAGGAGGTAACTTCACGTCATGAATCTTCTCCCCCGTGGTCGTGGAAACACCGAAGTCGAGGTTGGATAGGTTCTCGAGGAATCTAGCCAGCGCATAAGACGAGCATCGGTATTCTTCCCACACTGAACTTACTCTGGGCACGTGAAAAACTCAGGAATGAGTTCTCGAACGTCACCTCTGACGTCCTGAGAAGCAGACGAGTACGCCCTTCCGATGTCGCTGCAAACACTGGTGGTCAGTGACGCATACGGGATGAACGCAACCAACACACATAAACAATCGATCTGGGAGGTCCCAGTCTCCACCCTATAAGAAAGATGAATTGAGCAGACTTTGTAACGACGCAGTGACATACTTGTAGCGTCTTGAACATGTTCGTATACGGGGCCATCCGAATCAAAAAGTGGCAAACGATCATGGACCTGTCGTCGAGCACTCGTCAGCTGATAAATAGATATAACATGTCCTGAATGATGAAGTCGTACGAGCTGAAATGGGTACCGTAGTGAAACGGCTTCTCTTCGACACTCTCCAAGTTTTCGTACCGAGTCCGAGCGATCTCGCAGCGTTCCGGAGTCAGAGCGCCCATCGGTTTTGTCAGACTGTGCAAAACAGAATCACGTTACCCACAGAAATAGAGCAGCACGAAAGACGACGTACTCTCGAAACGAATCATGTAAAGACAGATCCAAACTATCCGAGGTATAATCCTTCAGCACCCAGGCTGCCAAATGGTGTTCAGTCACAAGTAAAAGAAGGGGAACGAAAACGCACGAAAGATCGGATATTGCGTCGCATCGTTCGGCGTACGTCCGGAAAGTTGGTTCAAGATGCTCAGATATATGTACTAACAAACCCGTCTCCCTCAGCCAAGGACCCCACTGTAAAAAGAACGACCGGTCTACTCACATTGCTGATCTCCCTGTTTTGCCACTGTCGTTGGGCCGTTGCCAACGCCTTGTGGGGTGCGGCCTGTCCCGCTCTTTCCTTGCTCTTTGGTATAGCTATGCTCATCTCTCGCAATACGAGCCCTAGCGTCGACATGTGCTCTTGGGTTGAGTGCCGCGTGATGATGACCTCCAGCTTTTGTGAAACGTTTTGCCGGTGGGCGCCATCGGAAAAGATGGCCAACAAGGTTCGACTATCCTTCAGGAAGATTTCCAGACTGGTTTCTCCTACATTGAGCCTGATGTGCGAAAAAGGGACTACACACTCACGCGACGTCTCGAAACAGGAACGACTTGTCTGAAAATCCTGCGATTTGCTCGAGTGGCCTACGTGTCCATGAACATCACACGCGCATACAAGGATCTTGCAGCTCGCAACTCACCACCGCCGTGCCCTCTGGGGGCTTCGCAAGTGAGGCGTACTCCCCGCAACGAAAAACATGCCCTTTGGCGCGTCGGCGGCATCAATCAGTTCGCCGACGTCGTTCTCGATCAGGCCATCCAACATGTACAGATGAGTATGCCCGAAAATGAGCAACCCGGCTGGGCACGATCCACAACGTCAGATGCCAAAAAAGTTCACGAAACCAAAGTGGACGTGAGCGCACGATAGACATCCACCCCTGACACGCAACATATTGTGCTCACAGCTTCGATGACGTCTCCCGGCTCGAGTTCATGTCTTACCCTCCGATGTTTGTCTTCCGCGATCTCATCCATCAGCGAATTACCATTATCGCCCAAGAACGTCTCTGTGTCGTCCTTGGATTTGATCGAGCTATCAGGTTGCAATGTGGACGATATGTCAACGTCTTTGTCGTCGTTCGTCGTACTACTGGCCTGCATCTGCACATCAGCTGGCTCTGCAAATGGTTCCAACTTGTTCCTAAAACCCCCGTTCAGCGAACATCGAGGGAATCTGAAGGGCACGGCGCACCGCGTCCGATGAGGACCCTCCGTTTCGTCCAGTCTCCACGTTCGTTCAGGTCCGATGTGACACCATACGTCACGCTCCGAGCATCCACCCAAAACACTTTCGCTGATCATCGCCATACGGCGTCGACGCTCACGCCTGCAATCGACCATAAATCACGCAGCGCACAAAATTCAACGTTGTCTCACGCGTCGATGACCGTCTTCCGATAGCGTTCGCGCTCCGAAACAACGATCGTGTTCCTCCATCCATTCATCCGACTGGTACTCTTGCGCAGCGACTCTTCTTGAACACTCGTGAGTCTACTCGGTGAGGGCGTTACGACAGGATTCGCTCGTTGGGACCCAGGTTTGGTGAGATCCAAAATCTAGATGGATAACCACATGAGACACCTGCCGAACACGACACCACACATGAGATTACCTGCTGCTTCTGTGCCGACGACGTGTGATTTCCCGTTCCTACTGACAACCCGAGATTCATTAACTGTGTAGATACCTCTGAATCGTCCCCAGGGGAAGACGAGAGACAGTCAACGAGTATCTCCGTCAAGCTCCGCGATTTGAATAATTGACGAAACGAGGCATGAGAATTATGAAAATTCATCAGGTCGTCCATGATTCGTTCAACCACAAGTCTCGATGGCCCTGCGTCGAAGTGGGTCCATCAATCCATGCCAATGACGGGAAACTTACCTTGTATCTGGCTATCCGAATATGCTAACAACCCCTGTCGCAGTGCCAGCAGGATCACAGAAAGTATCTGGGGACACTTGACAGCCTTTAGAACCGTTCCACCATCTTGCCCGGGCTGCAACAGTAGATCAAGAGCAGCCTCGTGAATGGTATCGTTCCAGATAGGCGGCAGCACCTTCCGTAATGTAAGCCAACCGCTGGCCAGTTCAAAGTTCTTCCCAAAGGAAGAAGAGGTGCTCAAACCAATCCCAATGATCGTAAGGACCTGACAAGCGAGAGGAGGAGATGGTTCAGGTCCGAGCCACAGCAACACAACGCGTGCAACTGGCAGCGCCTCCGCAAATTTTATATACATGGACGAGATGCGGAGAAGAGATACGACCGCGTCCAAGACGAGTTGTGCCGTCTCGTGGTTATTGGTGCTGCTGGTAAAAGATGTTCGTGGCGAAGACAGAGGTGCAAGATCTGCAAAATCGCCATGACGAGTGTGTTTCCTGTCACACAGGCCAAAACATTGTACTTACCAGAGGAAACGTTCGCGGCTATGTACGACGTGACGGGTTTGATAGCATCGTTTGTAGAGAAGTGAGCTTGCATGATAACGCCCAGCGCATTCACAACATGAGGGACCATGTCTCCAGAATACCATGACGTTTGCAGGGCAAACAGCAACTTACGCACGAGGTGAAGATTCGATAAGCGACCTCTGGTATTGAATTTCCGGTAACGGCTGGAACGCAAGAGAAAGGCAAAATGTTCAAGATGCGCTCGCTGTACATCGGAGGTTGTCGTGGACCAAAGCTCCAAATCGAGGGCAATAGCAACGTATGCAATCGTATTCGTAACAGTAGAAACACTGGAAAAACAGATATCCAGCATGTACGAAAGAGCAAACGCGAAGAGACTCTTACTCTGGAGACCGGAAACTGAGTCCGAGAAACTCGAACAAGATCTCAAACGTCGTCATATTGATGAGCTGGCTCTTTTGGTAGAGAATATTGGCAAGAACATCGTATCCAGCTGGCACTATCATCAGAATAGAACACAAACACGGAACGCCATCCCCACCGATTCGTTCCATATCCTCCGAGTTCTGCCAACAATTGCGAAGACTATCACAGAAGATAGTAATGGTTCGGGATAACTCGTGTGGTGTCTTCCGCCGTTGAGCAGGACGCGCGACAAACGACAGACGTACTCACCTCCGCGAGAGATACTAAAGTAAGCACTGGCTGAGCACCTCCTATACTCCACAGTGCAAGATCTAATGGTCGACACGGAATAGCGACGAGAGGCCCAAAGACGGTGATACCTTTTGCCTCTTGTTTTTTCGATCCAAGATGGGTATCTAATGGCGGGAAATTGACAATGTTCTTGGTGATTATCTTGCACAAAATCGCAGCCTCGTTGACCAGAACGCCATCCCTGATGGCCTTCTTGAGCGACGTTTCCCCCGACTTTGACTCGGAGCCGACCATGTGCATGTTCAGCGAGGTGGACGCTTCATATGTGAGGAACCGGACAAGTGACCTGTCTTTTAAGTTTCCGTCATATCTGGGACAGAGATGATGAATGAACCTGACAAGTTCATCATCTGGTCCTATTTAGCAACAAGAAGATGTGAGCGTAAGAAAACGGTCACCTAGTGGCTGAGAAAGAAGGTAGGCTGAAGCAATGCACCAACGTGATGCGCTGTCGGGTCTCTTATCACCCAGGACAAACTCTCCGGCGCAGTTCTCGTGGACGTTGGGATAGGCCCAATCCAACGTTTCGGTGAGAACGCCATCTATGAATACGCCTAGAAAGAATGTTGAGTCGGAGACCGTCCACCACACGCCCGAACGTACGAACGGCAGATTGAAACGCTCGATGTGGGTGGTAAACGAGGGCAATATGGGTCCAACGAGAAGTCACCACTTGCGTTTTGGATAGCATTGCAAACATTTGATGAGAACAAATTCGAAGTGCGAGGGTACCGTCGCTGCCTACGGCCAATTCTATAGCATTGCGCGAGCCGAAAGAGATGGTGAATATCTTATGTGTCGCAGAGGGCATAGTCTCGAACCAGGCCCAAAGCTACGGAGATTGGATGTAGCTTGTAATGAGGGAGCAAAGAACACCTACCATGAACGTCAAACCAGAAGTCGGAAGCGTGTTACAATCACCAAGCGGCATCGATACGGCAGACATATCCTGAAAGGACAGGTGAGGTGGCCATTTCGATCTCAAGCCAGTGCGAATGAGGTCGGTCATCTCCTTATCCAGAGATTTGTTCTCCTTGACGGTGCACTGGAACAGCCGCTGCGCGTCCTGAGTGGAAGCACCCATCTCAAACAACCGCCTGATGATTTTGTATTCCAGCCGGCGTTCTGCAGCATACATGCCTTGTTCGCCTGGAGGAGAGGAGGTGATGAAACTAGAAAACATGGGGGTTAGTATACCCAGCATGCTCAATACGGCAAGGTTGCGATGACACGATTGGGTCAAGTGCTCCAAGATTTTATATAATATGAGCCGGAGGGAGGTACCGGCCGTAGAAACCCCGAGGACAAGCTCCCAGATAATCTTGAAGACTCGGGGCAGGTGGATTGTACCAAGAGATGGCACGAATCCCAGGAAATGGATATCTAATTCCTGGAGGTCGTCAGAGGACGCTTGCAGCGTCGCGAACAGATCGACCAGAGCAAATTCGTGGAAAGAGAGCGACAGAAGACATCCGAGGGTCTTTTCGAAGGTGACAGGATGTTTGATGAGCGCGTCGCAAGCGTCGGACAAGGCCGAATAACCAACATACTCCTGGAGTCGGGTCGTCAAGAAACGAACGAGGCAACACATGACGACTGACCTCGAAAAATGTGAGGTTGATCGAATGTCGATCCAGGGCCTTGGACGCAAGCATGAGTGCAAGCTGCATACAGTCGAACACTTGCTGGGTAGAATGAGGAGTGGACAAGGCAGACGGCATCGCTAGCAGGGTCGACAAGACATGCATCAGGACGAGGAATCCGTCAGCGTCGCGAAACGCGTCCAATGCTTCAGGACGCTCTCCGACGACAGACCGAAGTGAGTGCAAAATCTATGGTCCGTGAAAGACGGTCGACTTGAGTAAGTCGAATCTTACCGTGATCCTCGACTGTGCATCTTCCGCCAACTTCAACTCCTCTACCAGAGACCTTGTGAGAGCGTCTCCCTCGGCGTCCACGACCGGCGACAGGTTCGCATCGTCGTTGGAAATGGCCTCGTGTATGTGATCCTGAAGATTTCGAAGAGGAGCAAAAATTGACCTCAGCATCGTATAGAAACGGATGGAGAGCTTGTTTCCTTTGTTGGACATTTCCTACTACTGCTAGTACTACATCTACACTTGACAAGCGAGTCCTCTACACTATTCACTTCTTGTTCACATTGATGATGTCCACAAACTCAGCCTTCAACGATGCACCGCCTACAAGGAACCCATCGACGTCCGGCTGCGCCGCTATCGAAGAATTCGAACAGGCACTAAAACGAGCCGGAAAAGTATACGCACCAATTTCCTTGCAATTCGCCGCTGTGACGGAGCCACCGTAAATTATCCTCGTCTTTTCCGCGACGCTCTCGGACACGTTCTTTTTCAAGAACTGACGTATCTCGGCGTGGGCCTCTTGTGCCTGTGCTGCAGTAGCAACCTTTCCCGTGCCGATCGCCCACACAGGCTCATACGCGATCACGATGTTGCTGAAAAATAGTAGCATTCGATGAATCGAGATCGTATAATCGGGAGAATCGGGAAAAGGACGTACTTCCAGTAAGCCGCATCCCCGAGGATGTTCACGACAGCCTGGAGCTGCTCGTTGACCACCTCTGTCGTCTTCCCGCCTTCTCTTTCTGCAAGCGTCTCTCCGCAACAGAGGATGACTTTGAGGGATGCATCCAGAGCGGCTTTGGTTTTTGACCCGACAACCTCGGAGGTCTCATGGAACAGGGTGCGACGCTCAGAATGTCCTATAGTGTTCAAACACATTTTTATACATGGAGGACTCCGAATAAAGGACACGTTGGCGTACCGAGGATGACATATGGGATACCAGCGTCTGCGAGCTGCGTCGGGCTGAGAAGGCATCAGTATATGCTCGAGGAAAACACGATTGATATCTCTTGACCTGATTTCGCCCGTAAAGGCGCCCGTTGACTTGTAGTAACAGTTTTGAGCAGCGACTTGAATCTCCTCGCGAATGAGGCTCTTGAGGGGGATAAGGTATAGTGCAGGTGGTGCAATGACGACCTCTGCCCCGTTCGATCCCTGAGTACAATGACATTGACCATGCGTACTTTGACACGTACCCGTAGCAGGATCTAAATTGGCTTCGTTGAGGACCTTGAGGATGTTCTTCTTCTGCTCCACCGAGGCAGGGTTCATCTTGAAATTACCTCCAACGAAGAATTTGCGAGTGGCCATGGTGTCTAGTCTGACTGTGATCTCTGGATAGATGATGAGAGGATCAATAGGCACAGATCCGATTTGATCTAACCGATTGGGCGTTGCTCTCGGGCTCTACCGGAGCGACATGCACAGTAGGCTCCACATCAAGGCCGAGCATCGTCGCCCAACGGCGTCCCTCTCTCCCATCTTACTCCTCCTCGCAGACCCTTTGGCAAGAACGTCATGTAGGTGCCGCAACGACTTTCTCGCGATCGCTGCCATGTACAGCATCAGACTCCAGGGCGTACTTGCGAGCCGAAAAGGAGCCTGAGGGCGCGTCTCGCTGCGGGAGGTCGGCGTTTGCCTCGTCAAGCAGAACCCGGACTCGTTCGTGGGTGTGCATAGCAGTCTACAGGACTCCATTGGTGTCCGGACGCATGTCTCCGTGGCAAAGACCGTGAGTAATGTCATGTTTCGTTCCGTTTCACTAGTGGTTGCGATGCACGCAGCACAAGGAAAACAGTTCGACGGGATGGCTCGGCCGCTCACTTGTACCCAGCTCCTACAATACGCCGCACGCGACATCGAAATGATTGGTACGCTGTACGAGCACTTTCTTGAATTCCCAATCCTGCATCACACCTACCAAAGAGGACGAACTGGTCGACCGGAGTATGTGGTACACGAACTGGCATACAAAGGCGCGGCGCGGACGATTATGTGTTCGGTCCTCTCCCTCAAGGTCCTGCGTGAGCCATCCGGATTGACCATGCCATGTCATAGGAGCAATCATTTCATTGTTTCACGATCGAATGACGCGCCATCGTCCGGACGAATATTTGTAGGATACGCCAGATCAAGCTATTGCGGTGTCGATGGCCACGTTCTGTGTGCAAGTCATGGGGTTCCACACATCCAAACTTTCCAAGCCTGCTGCCGCTCGAACTCGGTTCCAAGCATACTTATCCCTTTGTCCATCGCGCGACAAACTTTCACAGCCTTCTTGCTACTTTCTTTGGCACATTTGGTGCGATTACCTTCTGAGATTTTGAGGTTCACAATACCAAATAAAATCCGTGAATCAGTGATGACATTTTCGGCATCTACCATTGGCCTCTGAGAGCATAGCAAACCATCAGATTGTTCCCAGATGCAAACCTTCCAAGACTGCTGCCGCTCAAACTCGGTTCCAAGCACCTCGCTTCCATTCATCCCATGACAAACTTTCATAGCCTTATCTTCGTTGGCATATTCCGCCGCGATTACCTTCCGAGATTGGTCACAATTCAAATAAAATATGACATTTTTAGCATATGTCAGCCAATCAGAGCATGCATTCAGACCTTCCAAGACTGCTGCCGCTCAAACTCGGTTCCGAGCACTTCCTTCCATTCATCCCGTGACAAATAACAGGATAATATTCTCATGCGGAGCTCATCGCGTTCTTGCCAGATTAGTAGATTCAAACAGAAATTGCAAATATTTCCGACGCTCTTACCCCCATTGGACTTGCGAAAGAACATGAACAGCCTTCAAGGCATCAATAATCTATAGCCCCCAAAACAGGTCGGCAGGTAAAGGGACTCCATAAAAAGGACTGCTCACCCTGTCTCATCTTTCAGAGCAACGTTTTCCCAACAGCTCTTCCTCTTCTAACGATGTTCATTCGTCTTGCCCCGGTTTTGATCGCACTATCCGCCACGGTCGGCGCCTTCGCTACAGCTGCAGCCAGCTACAGGACCTGCAATCCAACATGCTGCTTGTTATTTTACCCAGGTGTAAGCGGTCGAGTCGCCGTCCGTTGTTTAGGCCACTGATCATTGTGGACTGATAATCAGGGTGGTGGCCCCGCTAGCTGGACTGGAACCAACTGCGCTCCCATAGATATCCGCGGATATTGCTTTGGTGCGCAGGCGTGCTGCGACTTCCCAGTAAGTAGATCGATCGCACCGGCTTGCTTACCCTTGAATGAGATGATCTGATTCATGGGAAATGTACAGAGCGGCAACAATTACGATTATGTGTCCGGGTGTGATGCACCCACTCGAGACTGAGGCCTAGTGAGGCGGGAACTGAAGCGCTCGTCGATGTAGGGAATTTTATGTACTTGTAGCCGCTTTGAATGCGAGTCGATGAAATGAGTGTAAATCGGTTTTGTATGCATATCAGCACTAAAATTGAGCCGGCAAAGGATGAGATGAGTCTGCTTGCAATGCAGCACAAGCTTTAGGCCGCCAGAGACAGCACAGCACTGTGTCTGCAAGACGGCGCTAAGCTAGCGAGTTTAATGCTCAACGCACTTCAATCAGGTCTGGCACCATCATTACTGGGGAATCTGAACATGGGGATCATGTCGGTAGGGTCAACCAGAAAAGTAACTTACTCATGAATGGATGGAGAGAATTGGAGTTGACTCTGAGTTACTACTACTAAAGGGGGTCACGAAAATACCTCCACTTGATTATGTAGAATACTTCGTATGTGGGCGACATTTGCCTGTATGTACTCCTAGGATTAGATAAAACTTCAACCATTGTAAACGGGATTCTGAACCGTGCCATATTTTGTGGTCTTTCATCGACCGTCACGCGTTGTGCTGAAACACTCAAAGCAGCGAGCCCTTCGGATTGACCGGATGTGCTCGCTACAGCTACTAGGGAATAGCAAGCGTTAGGTAGGCATTCAAGGGCGCGTCACGGACGACGATGTATTCGGTCCTCTCGCTCGACATCCTGCGCGAGCCGCCCGGATTGGCCGTCATGTTATGCCATGGTAAGCAGATGCCAGTCAGTTCATCGTTTCACGATCGACCGACGCGGCATGGCCCGCCGGCGGACGAATACTTGTAGGTATGCCGGATCAAGTCATTGATCAAGCAGGCGCTATATCCGGCGTCGTGGGTCAAGGTCGCGTCCAGTGTGCGCATCATACCTTCACATTTGCCACAGCGTTTTCAATGTGCGGTCCGAGACATGGTTTCAGGAGATCAGATCACCTGTAAACAGCCAATCAGACCATAGTAGCAAACCATCAGATCCGAGTCGGTCTCACATCCTAACCTTCAAGTTAGTACAAGCCTGCTGCTGCTCAAACCCGGTTCCAATCATATCCCTCCGCCTATCCCGTGACAAACTTTCACAGCCTTCATGTTACCTTCGTTGACACATTTGATGTGGTTACCTCCTGAGATTTTGGGGTCCACAATCCAAATAAAATCCGTGAGTCAGCGATGACATTTTCAGCATCTACCAGCCAATCAGAACGTAGCAAACCGTTCCTACATTCAAACCTTCCAAGACTACTGCCACTAAACACTGCCTTCCATTCGTCCCGTGACAAGATCTGTTACTTCCAGTATGATCCTAATCAGTCGTCGTATAGCATTATACTCTATTGCGGAGCTCGCCACATTCTCGTCAGGGACGTAGATTCAAAATATTTCCAACGCTCCAACTCCCCGTTGGAAAGTGGTGGCGAGGCCCCGTCGGTGACCTTTAGCCGCCAAAATGGGTAGCAGGCAAAAGAACACTATAAAAGGACTACTCACTGCGTCCCTTCTTCCAGAGAAACGGTTCCCAAACAGTTCCTCCTCATTCAACGATGTTCGTTCGTCTTACCTTAGTTTTGATCGCACTGTCTGCCATGGTCGGCGCCTGCAATCCCACATGCTGCTTGTTATATTATCCAGGTGTAAGTGGTCGAGTCGCCTTCCGTTGTTCAAGGACCCATTGATCACTGTGGACCGATAATCAGGGTGGTGGCCCCGGTAGCTGGAATGGATTCAACTGCCTTCCCGTAGATATCACTGGATATTGCTATGGTGGGCAGGCGTGCTGCAACTTCCCGGTGAGTAGACCAATTGTACCGGATCGCCTACCTTTGAATGAGACGATCTGACTCATGGGGAATGTAAGAGTAACGGCAGTTATGATTCTGTGTCCGGGTGCAACGCACCCACTCGAACGAACTGAAGCGTTCGTCGATGGAGGAGATTTCATGCAATCGTAGCTGCTTTGAATTCGAATATGAGTCAATGAAATGAGTGTAAATTGGTCTTTGTACATCAGCACTATGTTTATCCTAAATTTGAGCCGGTAAAAGATGAAATGAGCCTGCTTACAACTTCGTAGCACAAGGGTGCAGAGATATTGACGGCGTCTGCGAGATGGTGCTAAGATCCGAGTCTGTGGTACCATTGCTGGAGAGTCCAAATATGGGGACTGGAAACATGTCGGTCAGCTAGAAAAGTAATCAATCGATTGATGAATTAGGATGGGAGGGGGAGAGAAGCAGCATTGACTCTGAAGCGTCAGAAATATCTGATCATGTACTAAGCAGAGCGCTAGCGTTGGCACGTATTACCAAGGGGGTCACGAAAACAATTCCACTCGATTAGAATACTGTGGGCGACATATGAATGTGTTGAAATACACAAAGCACCGAACCCTTCGACCATTGCCAGCGTGAGACTGAGATTGACCGGATGTACTCACCACAGCTAGGGAATAGTATGGGTACCGCTATTATATACGTGCGGTGACCGTCATGCGCTCTCAAGAGCACACAGCGGTCACAGCACGTCGCGTTGCCGCGTCGCCACGTCGGGGGTGCATGCTGGCGGGCTGTTGTGCAACCATTGCATCCGTTGTCGTCGTACTAGTTGCGTTCGTCGTTGTCATGTCATCACATTATGGTGTTGCTAGCATGCCGCGGCCCGCGTCGTGTTGTCAGGTCGGGGGGATACATTGGCGTGCCATTGCGCGGTCGTCGCGTTCATTATCCTCACGTCACGTCGGGGTGCCACCGAAGGCGGAGATGCTGGGGACAAGGTCTAGTAGGGTGGGCATATGGCAGGAGAGGGAGTGAGTGATGGAGAGAGTGCGGATGATGGCGTGTGGGGACCGTCGTGCACTCTCAGCAGGACGAGAGCGCATGGCAGTCGCCACATACTGTCCCCTGTTATAAACGATATTTCTTAACCTAACTTTTAGGGTTACATAAGCCACGTGACTTCCACTTCTATCCATATCACGTGCAGCTTAGTAATTCCTTACATAATCATTCCAGAACATTCCTTATCTATGACATCATAGGCACGTGATCTTATCTATACCTCATGGTTGCCTCGTGTAGTATTAGTCATGTATTTATCTCACA
>JBBPLL010000399.1:0-26297 GCA_038089755.1 Leccinellum rugosiceps | reverse complement strand
TCCTCATCTTCCTCGTCCTCGTCCTCGCCCACTTCGTCGTCGTCGCCGTCTGTGTCAACATCCATCCATTCGACGTGATCCCCCAATGACGGATTTCCTTCGGCATGCAACGTGTCCGGTTCATTTTCACAACTCCTTTCGTTGGCTGGGTCAATGACCAAATCCGGGTTCTCAGTCCCTGGATTCTGGGTAAGGTGCCCAATGCCTATTCCTGCAAACCTGGCGAACATGTCACGGTCGGCAAAACTACCGTTGTTAAATACAGTCGTTTAATAATAATGATAAAAACCTACATATTGACATAGAAACCTGCCCAGTCGTCAGTTTCTCCAGGAAACCTTGCCAGCGAAGGCCCCGCAGCCAGTAGTTCATGTGTGCGTCCATCAGAGAATGCTGGGATCAAGTGGCATCCACGAAGCACCAGCGATGGATCTAAGAACCCAAAGGGGACATGGTCAGGATGATCGGGGACAAACCCCACCTTGGGTAGTCGAGCCTCCTTGAAGCCCCATTGGTTTTCCTGATCCAAGCCGAGCCAACGAACCCAAAGAACCTCCATATTCTCCCAACGGCTTGTACCTCCATGATGAAAAGATACCATAACATGGAATGCCATGAGGGCTCTAGCATACCAGAAAGGGTGCGCGTCATCCCTCGACGAAGTCATGATGGCATCTCCGCGCGACATTCGTATTGCATCGTGGTCCCGGCGAATGTCGTAGGTCGTGTAGTTGATGCGCAGCTGTTTCGATCTAACGACTGCGTCCACGTTTATGAGTCGGATTGCATTTCGCTGTTCGGAGGTGAATGTGCGTTCGTCACCCTCATAGTCTAGACCAAGAAGTCTCGACAACAGGTGATCTTTGAGGGTTTGCATGAAGTTCGACTGCGTCAGGTGGTGGTTGTGAGAATCATAAGCTGGGGGGAAAAAACTCGTAAAGAAATCAAATTACCATACCTTCACTGCAGGATCTCTTCGATTTTCGTAAAGTAATTGAGGGAGGCTGAAAACGTTATCCTGTCGCGGTTTGTTGGTCATGAAATGGTGAATCAGCGGCGAGGAGTCGATTTCGTTATTCTCCTCTGTCTCCTGTGCGAGGTGGCGTTGGCGACTGAGAAGGGTCTGTCGTCGTTCTTGTCTGCCAAACTCCCCCTCAATTGCTTTCTTGTTGGAACTCCCATAAAACCGCTTGATCATCCGATGAGCGTGCTCTCCCTAAGAAGTGGTCATCCTTCTCATAGCCCTGATTTTAAAAAAGAGACGACTCACTACTTGCGTGGTATACAGATCCGTAGTTCCGAAGGTTTTGATCATTAGTCCATAATCGCCCAGTGCGTGAAACTTGTATGTATTGATGTTGAATGACTTGAGGAGCGGTGAACTTGTGGCTGGCAGCTTCCGACGCCCTGACTGAATGTCCGATACCTCTCTTCGCTGCCTCTGAGCAGTTTCTTGCGGTAGCTCCTTTGTCGCGAAGGCGGGACATGTGACCTTCTGAAAGTGTCGGATTTGCGCAGCGAGCCGTCGCAGTGCTTGATCAAGAAGGGCGATTGTGTGGTCCGTGTGGAGCCTGAGCTTCGCTAGCGCATGCCATTCGGCCAGTCGAAACAATAGCGTTTGTATGACGCTCTCGTGATCAGGATGTATTAACCCTTCAAACACGGGCATAGCGCACTGCATGTCAGGTTAGTTGCTTCCGTGACCGGGTGAGGCAGTTACAGTAAGCCTGACCTGTAGGACGTTCTCGAAGTGCCACCCTGGACGCTGTTTGATGTCCGAAACATTGTCGGGGAATCGGCGAATGGCTTTGCCGAATGGAGGAATTAACATGTATCTAACAAAGAAAATTAGTCGTTTTGCGCCACTGGAAAATACTGATATCAATTGCCTTTCGTTCAACATGTCAATTCGACTCGGGCAGGCTGCATAGACAATGCGTAGAAGGTGTTTGAAAACGGACTTCAGCACACCCAAGACAAACTCATGGAGTAAGTCGACGACTAGCTTAGGGTAAATGGAGAACCCTAGAGGCGATAGACGCTCGGTAAAAGCATTCTAATAGGGATGTCGTACATTTAATTAGTATAACGCTCGAATGATTGGCCGGGACTTACTAATGTTGGGACCAGCGAATGAGGTTTCAGGAATCGTTCTACAACTGCACTCTTCAGTGGTCGACCCTTTCCATAGATGGCGTTCCTGGCGCCGAGTACGATGGGTAGGAAATGGGTGCGCGCTTGGCTCGACCTTGACGAGATGTCACTTAGGAATCCAAGCCGGTGGAAGTTGGACTTGGGGATCAGACATCGCGGACATGGGCATATTCCTTTGTCACGGATAGTTGCAAGGAGTACTCTAGATATCCCATTAAAAGATGCAATATGATCTGTATATGACTCACTTTTCTGGATAATCTGCGGAGTAGGTAAAGATTCGCGGAAAGATGCGTCTCAAGATGCCGTCGAAGCACTCGACTACTATACCGTTCCGGTAGGCCTCGACAAAGCCTTCATCCAGGAGGATTCGCCACACGGCATGGAAAAGTTCACGTTTGCAATGGGTCAGGTGGGCAGAGATATCCTTGCGGTTCGTAACTTCAGATACAAATTTGTGAAGCATTTGTGGTAGCTACTCAAGTACTTGAGCGATAGGTACAACAGAACAATAGCAGAAGAGAGCTCACGGGTGGAATGAAAGCAATCGGATGGCAATCTTGGCCGTCAGCGCTGTCACGAGCATATTTTGAAAGGTTACCGAAGAATAGGTAGACGGGCCATGCAGATGCACGCCCGAACTGAGCCAAGTGCGTCAAGTCTGACCATAACATGAGACCGGCGATGACCCTCTCAAGCTTGCAACCGTCAGTTCGCCTTTGCTTTAGCACTTCTTCGTGGGCTTCGTTCCACGCATTACTCGTGTAGAGTTCATCATAAACGAGCTGCTCCTCCCCTGTCGTCGGGTTCTGCCAGACCTTTGGTCATGTTAGCACGACATAAGTGGTCTGCATGAGTGCTAACATACTTTTCTGAACGGAGTGAGATGAAACCTTCTGGACGAGGGGTCGGCGAACACGGCGCGGATCACTTCGAGTATCGGCCGGTAATAGAAACCTTCGATGGTGAAGCGTTGACCATTGCCCGCGGAGTTTTTCTCCTTCGTAGGTATAAGAAGATCCACATGGGTGCATCTCCACTTGTCTCGGACGAAGGCATCCTCCTGCGGGACTCCCTTGTCTGCGTCATCCAAGCGGGCAGTGGCTGTCTGGGCATCGAAGCCTTCCAGTTCTGCAGCCTTGAAGTCGGGGGCATGTAGGACATCGTTGATTAATCGAGTGATCTCCGCGTTAGACTTTTGACGGCTCCCTGTCAACGCCCATGTCATCAGCCGCCAGACCGTCATATTCGACCAGGGCCAAGGAGGCGTCCGATCCTCAGGGTGCGGGGGCGGCGGTGGTTGGGAAGATATGTGGCTGGTCTTGGACAAGTCGCTAGAAGTTACAAAAGAATCTGGGTCGTGAGTAGGTCGATGCCGGTATTCGCGCGCGATACCGAACGAGTTGAGCTGAGTCCTGAAAGAGTCGAATACGTGGAGGAATACACGTCGGACCATTGAAGGAGGGGCTCCTGGAGCACTAGTTGAGACAGGGGGCTCAGGTATCTGGTCGCGAAATCTCGCAGGCAATCTGCGGGGACGGGGACCGGGCGGGCGCCCACTGGATGCACACGGTTGATCTGTTTCGGCTGCTTCCATCGGCGGATCATGGATGGACGGATGATGCAACTGCGACTCGATACACCCAGGCTGTGTATCTGAGGTGTGCATGGCAAGTTGACCATGGTCGGAAGGCTGCGACTACGATCAATCCACGTAAGTATCAGTGACTGCTTCAAACGAGGTCAATCAACTTACGATAGTCAATGGGGGCGTTACTGGCCCGGCGGTATCTCCGGCATCGAGCTGGGGTCATATGTGGGTAAGAAAGAGGGATTATAGGAAACCCCAGGGTACTCACCTCGTTCGACATTCTTGGACGTTTCTTAGGGATGCACGACGTTGTGTTCAGCCTTACCAGCCACTGCGCATGCAAACTTCGATATGTCTGACACGTGGAACGATGTTGACTAAGTCCTCTTTGCGAAGAGAACGTCCGCGGACATTCCCCCCCGCACTTGAGCATGAGGGCGAGGATTAATAATGCACAGACCAAAAAATAAAGGGGGCGAGGGGCGTGGACTACACTGCTTCGCATTGCGAGCCAATGCAGATGCGGGAGAACAAAAGCCTATCCGTATAAACGGAACGGAAAGGAGGGATTGGGCGGGGACGATATGGGTGGGTAGACGATGTAGATGAACGAGGTAGCGGGGCGAGCAAAGGCGAGCGAGAGCGCCGGTGATGTCGATGAGGGTTTGAAAATGCCAGTGACGGTGAGGAAGGACTCCGAGTCGGAGTGATGGCGTCGACGAGTGAGGAAGGACTCGAGAGCGGCGGCACTGTGACTGACTCGGACTTGTTGAATTTCCGGAACTTTTGTACCTTCAACCGAGGACGCTAGATCATCAAGAGTCAGTTCAATCGCGTGAATCGTGGAATAAGCGCACAAAGGAGATGTCAAGACGCATCGTAACGACCCATCAGCGAAAGAAATAGCAAGACCGGCGAGGATGCCGCCGACATCGGGGGCGAGCGGGAACAACGACAAAGAGGTACCGCGGATAAGTTGGAGGTGGACGAAAAGAAGGTTCACGAGCCTGAGGACCTGTGGAAGTTGATGAAGGTCAATTCATGTGACGTGATGTCGTTGGCGATATGTTGATCCTCAGGCTGCGTCACGGTCGCGCGTTAAACGAGATGTTCTCGCGACTAGTAGCCATGGCAGCGCCATGGGAAACTGATACTAATATATTGCAACACCGACAAGTCCGAGTCCACGCGAGTATGACATGCAGCACAATAGCGACAAGTAACTGGATCGCGGTATCAAAACTCTATCTGGCTCATGTTGGTAAAACTCGAGGATCCACTAGACCCAAAGGCGGCGGACGACGACGCATATGAACTCTCGTACTGAGCGATTTCATGGGGCGGCGGAATGAAGACCATCTGGGGCACTTCATGAGTGGCAGACGATCTTTTCTGCAGTTGGAGCGCCTCTTCCCTGAGATGATAGACAGTGTGAAGTTAACATTTGAATCGAAGAAAAAAACTTACATTCCGGCGTTGTGCAACCTATCCAGACGTGACCTGACATGATCGCATATGGAGGGGTTATCCATGGCATTGAGGAGGCTTTTATAGATAAACTGGAAGCGCGGCGCATATACTAAACCGTCGAACGAGATCGGCACGCCACGAACGCCTTCCGTGCGAGATCGCTCACAGTGAAGGGCGTAGAGAAGCTAGCAATATTAAGTAGAACGAGAACACGAATTATACAGTCACTTACCGCAGTTGCAGAAAGTGCGTACATTGGTAATGGCATGCCACCAAGGAATTTATCCCGGTAATGTGAGACCATCGGGGAGCTGGCATGCGTGTACCAAAAGCGAGTGTGGTAAGTCTCGAGAACCGTATTTCCGTACCACCGCACGACTTTGTTCTGTGCCGAAAAGTTAGTTTTGAGCGTTTTGATAGTAATAAACCCGTACGTACATCGTGATCGAGCTCATGCATAAAATACTGTGTCGTTTTCGCATCGGTGATCCGAGCGACTTCATTTACCTTCCATTCCCGATATCGTTCGGGATCCGCAAGTAAAAGTGGATCGCTAGTCCGTAGGATTTGCGCGGCGAAGGGCATTGCTTCAGCCGCTACATCGGACCGAAACTTTGTGATCACCTTCGAGAGCTGTACGCTAACTAAGTGAATAGCGCACAACAATTATTCAGCACCTACGTAGCCATCCATCTTCGATGTGTATGTGCCATGGAACCCTACATAAAAGTTAGATAGCGACCGTGTAGATAGATATACGAGGTACCTACCTTTACCAAACTTCTTACACGCTTGTTGCATTGCCTCACGAAATGACTTTCTCCATTCCCTGAGTTGGCCATCCTTGCCTGACGTTGGCACGGGCCACCCCTTCGCCGAAACCATCTCACAAAGCAAGATAATTTGGGCCTCCTTGAGGACCTCTTGGGTAGGTGCATCGTAGTACGAAATATAGCGGGAATCAGTTGTGCTCCCGGGCCTATGTCGAGTGGCGGATATGTCGTTGGCCTGAGAGTGCTCAGAAACAACTGAGCTTGTGTTCATCGAGCCGAAGAGCGAAGATGATGTACGAGAAGACTGCGTCCGTGAATACGGTTTGTTACTGTGCGCACGGGGTTGGTTTTGAGACACGAGTCGCTGGTTTGGGAGTGGTTGTGACGGTGGCTGGTCAGAAAGTTGAGGAATGCCAATGAATCCGTCAGGAAGGAAAGGAGTAGTCGGCGCAAATGTTCCAAAAGGGGGAACGGTCGGCGATAACTTGTTGGTATATGGTTGGGTCGGCACGAATGGTACAAAAGGTTGAACGTTCGGCGGGGTGACGTTGGCATACAGTTGGTCGAATGGCCCGGGTTCGACAAACGTTAGCCCTTGACTAAGGTCACAGGATTGTCCGCGCGGGTGATCGAACAACACGGTTGCCGAAGGGGGAGCGCTGGTCGACACGAATGGTGTAAAGGATTGAACGTTCGGCGGGGTGACGTTGGCATACAGTTTGTCGAACAGCCCGGGTTCGACAAACGTTGGCCCTTGACTAGGGTCACAGGATTGTCCGCGCGGGTGACCGAACAACATGGTTGATGGAGGGGGAGCGCCGGTCGATACGAATGGTGCAAAGGGCTGAACGTTCAGCGGTGTGACGTTGGCATACGGTTGGTCGAATGGCCCGGGTTCGACAAACGTTGGCCCTTTACTAGGGTCACAGGATTGTCCGCGCGGGTGACCGAACAACATGGTTGATGGAGGGGGAGCGCCGGTCGACACGAATGGTGCAAAAGGCTGAACGTTCGGCGGTGTGACGTTGGCATACGGTTGGTCGAATGGCCCGGGTTCGACAAACGTTGACCCTTGACTATAGTCACAAGATCGTCCGCGCGGGTGATCGATCAACCTGGTTACTGGAGGGGGGGCGCTTGGCGACAAGTTGGCATATCTGGGTTCAACATTGCCAGGTATGATCACGTTGGCCCGACTTGGATCATACGGTTGGTAAAATGGTTCCGAGTCAGCAAACGTTGATGTAACTTCTTGAGGTGGCCCTTGCCAACCGCAGTCACGAGATAGCTCGCCAGTGGGATGGAATGGCATCCCGGACTTGGAGAGAAGGAGAAAACGTTAGCAGTACCAGTAAAGAAATGCAAAAACTCTACCATCAGGCAGCAACTCTTGCGGAGCTTAAACCCCTGCCATTCATGCAGCCGTGCGCCGTCGCCGATCGGGTTCTTGTAAGCGTTCAATGAGTAGTCTTCAAATGGGCGCTTAGCGTTACGGAAATTCCGTATAGGAACCTTATCCGAACCAATCAGGGCTTGCAAAACAGACGGAACCTCACTCAACAATGTTACGTTACGTAGCCGCCCCAACTCCAAGGGCCCGTAACCCATTATCGCTTGATATGAAGTGGTGACGGGGCGGCTCGGTGAACATAAACTGTCCCAGGCCAAGAGTGGTCTCCAGCGCGTGACATAAACCTGTCGAATCGTAGAGAAGACTGGACCGGCGCGAAGCCAAGTTCAGGAAGCAGACAAGTAGAGGTGACTGCTCGTTGTTAGTTCGAGGCAGTAGCGCTGAAACGGGCAAGTTGCAGCTCGGAAAACCGTGGGACTCCGAAAACCAGTAGAACCGATTAGCTCAGCGAGGCCAAGCGGCGTTTGGGAAAGTCCTAGAACAAAGTATCGTAAAGACCCCAAGTTACAGCGTGTCAAACGGTGACGTTATGATATCAGATTATCAGGCTGAGTCACAGTATGTCTCGTACTAGTGGCTAGCCAGGCTTCCAAATTCCAATCATTGTACAATGTGCATAAGTGATGTATTATTCGGAACTGGGCAACGAAGTAAGAGGGCTGGGAGACCTACGCACGCTCTTAACGGTAACAGTGGGATCGGCAGGCCATTGTTGCTCCGCCGCCTCACCTGTAGGCTCGGCGTCACCCGTGATATATCCACTGGACCCCGAGTCAGGAGATGTAGGGAGCTCTACCTTACGTCTCTTTGCATTCCGCGCAGTTTTAAGAGGCTCCAGGGTGTGAGTCGACTTCGAAAAGATATGAGTTGAGATGTTGCTACCGAACACGTTGACGGATACGATGGGCTGTGGGTCGGCAGGGGCATCGTGGGGCCAGCTCTGATCGATGCATTCACTATACAATCTCAACAGAGCATCGTGGTTCTTCAGCTGCTCCATTGCCTCACGAAGACGGTAGGTTTCCGTTTGACACAAAAGTTCCTTCGCCTTCACACTGTCAGTTTTTGCGAGAAAGTCCACGATATCCGCATCGCCCTGGGGGGGTTCGGCATAACGGGATCTGAAGATATCAGCGAGAGCCTTCAGAAGTGCGTTGAGCGCATCGTATTTGGGAAACAGAGGTTGCTCCTTTTTGAGTATCTCCTGTTCGAGAAGGAAAAACTTCTTCGCCATGCCACTCGACAATTCATTGAAGTTTTGTGCAATGAAAGTCGATCGGGATACGTCATCTTCGAAGTTGGATGGGATGTTCATCAATGCCGTCCAAAGAAGGACATAAAAGGATGACTCCAAGTCATCCTTATACGTGTGAGGTGCATGTCGATTATACAGAAGCGCTACGGACATGAATTGCCAGGTTCCCTGTGTCCATATTTTCATCAGCTCCAGCCGCCTATCACTTATTATCGGGAGTATCATATACGTACGGTTCGGGTTGTTTGCCTTGGTCCAGCCGTGTCAACTAATTTAGACAGATCCCAGTCGATCAAAAGACCCTTGTGCGTATATATGATAATATTGCCAGGACTTAGATCGCGGTGCAGAATGCCGGTCTTCTCGAGCGCGTCAGAGTGGGCTATGTAAGACAATATGAGATAGAGAGCTGCGATGGTACAAGCAGAACCCACCAATCAATGCATCGCGAATCGCCGACACAAGCTCGCGGGCGGACCCAAAGGCAGTCAACATAGTTCCGACAGTATCAAGGACGAGTCGATGATGAATATGGCCAACGAGCGCGGCTCCCGGGGGGCACGACCAACTGCTTCGCGAGCATTTCATCGATTGAGTCTTCTGTTCCTCCATGCACGGCACATCAATAAAGGCCATACAAGTGGGTACATTGCGAACACCCGAGCTGTTCAATCTCCTGTACGTTTCTCCTTCGCTTAGAATGTCATCCAGATCGATACGCCACGAGTCTTTCAGAAAGACTATTTTGCGGCTGTGCCACTCGTACGCAGGACATGCTCGTGTAGCACGGCCGACAGGTGTGTGCCCTAGCGGGGTAGGGGCAGGGAAAACAAGGAGCAACGGAGCACCACCATCACGCGGTATTGTGGTTTTGAACATGCGAACTGTTGGCTCCAGATCTAATCGTTTTCTAGCCTGCCGCGCCTCGGTAACAGAAGCCTCAGTGATCGTGGTGTCAACACCACGCAATTCAGGGGAAGCCTGCGAGTAACGCGAAAAAAATTCGGCCAGTGCTTGATCTTCACCATATTTGATGGGTTTTGTTACGATGGCACCCTCCCGATCCCACCGGATGATTCGAGCGGTATCCCGGACAACGAGGACAGAGAAAGCGTGAGTGCGATATTGAGAGCCGAGCTGCACGGAAGCGTAAGCCGTGATTTGACCGAGGGTGTCTTGAGCGGACTTGCTAGTGCGAAGAAAGCTTGGGTTGTCAGATTGTCCTTCGGTGAACGTATCATCGAAAGCGTCCAATGATGCGTCCCACTTGAACTCGATGCTCATTTCCATAGTAGAGAAATCGCACACAGAGGAATGATCATCGGAGTAAACGGAAATGTCGGGTTTAACCTGAAACGCGCTACGACTCTTCAAGTTGTTATCAAGGGAGGCGTGTGAATCGACCAATCGCAAGTTAGGAGCGAAAGGCTGCATGTCTCGAATCTATCATAATCATGATCGTGTGATACTAGATCAGTTACTGCACGATCATCAACATAGCACTGCCGCTTGAACTTACAAATGGGTGGTAGGCGTCAAGCTCCGAAGTTGCTGCGAGAGTGCGCTGGAAGGCATTGGGAGTGAAGTTGATATTCGAGTACCCGAGCAGCTTGTCCTTAGGTAAAAACTTATTCAGGAACTTGTTCACGGGCATTGGCCCAACGAGGTATCCTTTCATTTCATCACTCAGCATTTGCAGAGTGGTGGGGCGACGGCGTGAGTATGTTGAAAAGCGAAGCATGCTAGTCGAACCAGCCTTTACAGGGGTGCTAGTCACGGCTGGCAAGACAGTTTCAAGAGATTGTTGAGTGGCATGGGGCGTCAGTGCGCTACGAGCGCTCACTCCATCCATTCCATCCTGAGGAACTTCGGGGGGTGTGCTGACTTTGTCGCACATACAGAATCGATGTGGGGACTGTGGAGACCGTGACACGAGAGTCAGATCTAGTCAGATCTCAGAGTGAGTTTGTGTGCTACTTACTATCGCCAGCGGCGTCACGGTGATGGAAGCTTGAAGAAGGTAAGAGCCGCCGGAGGGCGCGGTGACGCGGAGCTTACATAAGTATTGTTCAACCGTTCAACCCGTAGTTCAAGTTCAAGTTGAAAGTATCACAACACTGTGGTATATAAATCTACTAGAACATATAGACCTAAATAGTACTTGAGCTTGAATGATCGAAATATAAAGACATAGTAAGCATAAATTTACAGGCGGGCCGGACTGGATAAACGAGAAACGCTGTGACAACTAAATTATGCTTCCTACATCGGACACATCAGAGCAACTAGGCGCTGGTGACAACTTGACCGAAACCAAATCGCGCCCTTGGAAAAGAATATCACCGCTGTTACTCATGACGTGTCGCATTGTACCGATTTGACAATCCGCATCTTTTACAAGACTCTGAGCTTCCTCGAACTCATCGTAAGCAATCGTACGCATGACATCCACCTCATGTATGCGCAGGAGTCGATACTTTGCATGGGCGGCAAAAGCCTCACGGCTTGCACGAGCCAGCTGCAACATGCGGAGGGAATGAAGATCTTCAATATCTCGACTCCTTTTGGCCGACACCTAATCGAATATGTAAGAAAGCGGTCAATTAACCATACTGCACTTACAGTGGTGAGGACCTTGGCCCTTTTTGATTCATTGGGCAGATGACATTCGTCGGAAGGTAAGGAGAGCTCGAAGCGAGCTCTCTTCTGACCTGAGTAGCCCTTCCCGCAAGCACATGACCCGCAATTTGAGCCAGTAGGGTATGGCTCAGTCGGGGCTGGTGAAGTCATTGGTGTGGGTGGGGATACAGAAGTAAGTAGTATTTTGGTAGAACAAGGATCTGACTCGGAAGAGTTGGAGAAAGACATTCATAGTAGTAGTAGAGTGCCCATGGACGCGTGGGAGCTGCCTGGCCTCAAACACTCCGCCGCTCCGAAGCCTGAGGGCCTCCCTAATTTCAAGTTCCATAAACAGCCAGCTGCTTTGCAGTAACCGAGTGTCCGCGTCAGTGACTTAGCTACTTAAGTAGCGAGTCGCGTCGCGGTCAGAATATCATGATGAGTCACAATTTTCCTTTTCATTATCATACTATCATGTACCATCTGAGCCACCCCAGCGACTGAGTGACTGAGTGACTAGTTGGCCGGTTTCTAAAAACCACCATTATCCTTCTAACAAAACATTGTCCTTTTAGTTACATCATGTAGAGTACATTATTAGGTGCCAGTATGAAGTTCAAACGGCGTCAATCCACGCAGTATTCGTAGAGAGAGAGAAAAACAGCGCTGCCAAAAGCGGAGTATGGACTTTGCGGATCCCAGATAGGCTGTTGCGTCGTGCCACCGTGACGTTCGGAGCCATTGCGGGCGGAGTTTTAATACGCTGAACGAAAATCGATCCAGCTGTCATCATTCAAGTTAATGACAAACAGTTAAACTAACTAATTGTCTCCAGCGCGTCTGAGTTCATGGAAAAAAGGACAAGCAAGGTATTATTCAGTGGGACCTGGTAAGCATCTAACTCTCGGTTGCGTTCTGAGTTCCTCTCCTGCACTTAAACACCCATCGGTACCATATAGGCAACACCATGAGAGATCTCGTCGCAAAAGGAGATGCTACAATTAGATTAGTCAAGCTTTCCCCGATGAAGAAATGGTAAGCGGACCTTACCGTTGGTTTCATTTCTCCAGGCAACTAAGCGTTCAGCATAGGCCCAGAAACCCCCATCTGCGATATACTCGCGGAACCAACTCTGCTGGAGCACCACGAGCCGTCGATCCACCAAATTCCGGAGCTGCAAATTCACTATCGTGTCCCTGAGCCCAATATCGCCACTTGCCCACAAGACAAGTACGCGACTAGAATTCCGTGCTAAAAATCCTACCAGTCCGGGAGTACAGCCGCTGGACATGGCCCAATGCAGAGAGAGGTGAGTGAGATTTGCCAGTTGCGAGAGGCCTAACGGAATGGGTGCCCATGTGACGGAAGTCATCGTAAGATGCAGGTGAGTGAGTCGATTCATTATAGGGATATTGGGCACGAAGCAGACTCTGTCAGGCCTCGGCGACACCAAGGTGATGAATAAGGACCGCAAAGCGTGTAAGTTATCGAGTGGATCAAGCAGAGGATTCTGTGCTGCGACCGAAATATGTTGGTACCCGAATCCCAAGGTCAGTGTAGTGATGTCGGGGCATTCCACGAGGGCATCCGCGGCTGAGCCGACAGTCACAGATTGCCCGATGACTAACTCCCGCACCTTGCAGGGCTGACGGCGCTGAAGTTGGTGATCGATGAAAGCCTTCGCGGATTCGTCGGTACGGAGTCGAACCCTGCGATACAGATAAGGGTACAGCCTATGGAAACATGAGTTCTGCTCGCAAGCATTTTGTGTACTGAATTTACAGACCATGCATGGAAACGTTTAGCCACGAATACATAGCGGTGAACGTCAGGTTCGTCCTTGAGCCACAGAACGATCTCGCGTTGGATCTCCAACGGAAGCAGAGGGCGCTGAAGGCACATAGTGATGAGTTGGACCGTGACTCGGATAGGTTGGGAGAATGAACTACTACTACGTGAGTCGCCTAATTATGAACTGGCCAGTACTTATCCCGTTTTTAGCAGGCACGCGATTAAGCCTCCCGCGACTCGGAAACCCCCTCACCCCAGTCCCTTCTCATGCAATTATGCCTGTCAACTTGTCGTCGTCCGAGTCGTCGCCTTGACGGATTCGGCTAGTTCACTTCAGTGACAACACGCCGGCCATTTGGTGGGGGCATAGAGTTATTCCTGGATTTTTTTCTTTCTCGGTGGGTTCGTTGCCACTTACATTCTAATGAATGAACCCAATACCACCCTCGAGCACCACCAATACAATCGGTTTGCCGATCCCTTCGTGAGTTGAACCACACGATACCCGGTGACCCGTCGCGATTGAGCCTCCCGAAACCCTCTCACCCTAGTCCCTTCTCATATAATACCACCCTCGAGTATCATCAACACAATCGGCTAACCGATCCCTTCGTGAATCGAATTACACGATACCCGGTGACCCGTGGACCCTTCTCAGACCAATGCGATTGGTTTGTTGTTCCCTTTGTGACTTGACTAAATCCTCCCTGACTAACTTAACCGGTTTAGCCGAGCTCTGGACAACAAAAAGGGAATAGTACACTCCATTCTTATCCGAACCAACCAGAGTCCACGAAACGACCAGAAACTCCTTGCCGCGCTACCTTGCTCGACCGTCTCGCAGATTTGAATACTGGCTCCCAAAGTATGGCGTTTACCGCACAGTAACATCAAATGCTCTCCGGGACCGGTAGGAACCGATAACTACTATTTTGGTAGCCTGCTGATACGATCATCGAGCCTGTTCGGACCAGCGGACTTGGGATCTCGTCACCGATATTTTGACTACGCGGCATGTCCCAAATTCGGAACTGTCCGAATCACTGCCCTGGTCCTGTCAATACTTGCCGTCTATAAAAACCAGGTAGGTCAAAAATTCTGAACGTCGGCGACGTACTGATCACCCCGTCTTTCTGGTCACTAAATGGAGAGTGAATCACAGTCTCACAACAGTGTTCGACACCACGCTCGTCTGCTTCATGCGTCGCGGAACGCGATCCTCACGAATAACCTGTAAGCTTCATCTCCCTCAGGCTTGATGTAGGTCAAATCACTCACTTGCATGTGCACCAGCACGTGGCGCCAACGTGGTAGAGCCATCAAGAGAGTGGTGACCCTCACCGACAACATCCACGATCTGATCTACGAGGCGGACCGCCGAGGAGTTTCGGAAGCGACAGGTCCCCATACCCATGAGTAAGTTATATATAATACATATTCTACTCGTAATCTGACGACAAAACATACAGGCAAGACCGTCTTTTCAGAAACTACGAACTCCTTTTAAACCAGCTCCCCGAATTCGAGGAGTGGCTTAGAAACCCGGCTAATGTGGGTAGACTGGACGATGTGGTTAAGGAGGTAGAGTGCTATTTTTCTTCGCAGTGATAAAATCTGGTTATGACAGGTCCAAGCTCTCTGGGGGTGCAGATTCAGCACGGGCAGACGATGCATCTTCCCTCAAGACCATAGTTGTGGCTTGGCTGAACGAATTGGACCCCCCCGTTCCTCGCCTGTCCCCTTGTGAAAAGGTAGCCCGCGGTTTTCACAATGACAGCACCGCTAGACTCATTTGTCCTGTCGATTATGATTGGGACAATCTCGAGTAAGTGATTGCCATCTACACGTTGTCGACTAAGTGCCCAGTAAACCACCAGACACCGCGAGAAGATACGAGATTGGCATCCGGACTACCTTATAACAGCAAATTCCTGGCCGCGCTTCCTGTACAAAGACGGCAGGTACAACCCCGCCCACCCCGCTGAGGGTCTGTTCAAGGGAGTTGTCCTTGTACGGGCGAGTATATTATTATTCAATCGCACCAGAATCCTTCCTGAGCGATCTTTAAAGGCTTTCAAGCTCATCTTCACATCCCCAAGCTCGGCTGATGATACGCAGAGATCGCATCCTGACAATCTCGTTCCACATAGACGTCGCTACGGTGAAAGACGCACACGCCCGCATGTGGCACATTTACTCAAGATGAAGAAAGTCGAGCCAAGAGCTATCGCATACATCGCGGTGCAGGTGAGCGCTTTGAAAGCATGAGGCCCGGGCCCTAGTATACTAAAGTCACGATAGGTTCGATTTGCGCTGTCCAACTGTGGCTCGTGGAGGCTTGTCGATAGTCTCTTCGACCACGGCGAATTTTATGCGTTGATCGTAAGGTGGTTTGAGGATATCGACGACCCTGCGGACAAAGCCTTCGTCGACGATCTTTTACTGTGGTGGAATCGGTGAGTTATCCTTTTGGTCAATTATCACGCATGCCCATTGATTAGGGAGGTGTTTGGACGGGAGAGCGTCATGGCCTACGCCCCCCAAATTACTGAGAATATGTCTGTCGCTGCCTCTTTTAAGAGGCGTCGCGTCGTCAGGGAGGGTGTAGAATAGATCGCTAGGTGTAGACCACGAATCAATGCAATCTTTTTTCTGTCTATTTACCGGGTACGCGTGATCAGACAGCATTATGAAAATAAGCCAATAATTTCCATTGTGAGGCAGGCCTCGCATCTAATCCTTGCATGCCAAGATACATCATTATTTACCCACTTGAAAGCAAAACTCATATTTAGAAACGTGTTCAAAGTGACAAGGACCGACTCATTTTGGTAGGAAATTCCAGTTGTCTCGCACCTGACACAAAATGAAACTGAGTTGAAGAGGTGTAAGCAATTGCACAATGATAATTGTTCTCCACGAGAAGAAACCGACTGTCTCTGGACCATATCCAGCACGCTGACTGACATCGCCAGAATAGATCACAAAAAATTACTAATGGTACAGTCATCTCGCACCTGACTAATATGACCAGAATGGATCAAAAAACTACTAATGGTACAGTTATCTCGGACTTAACACAAAATTCCAATCGGACCTACCCTTATAATGAGTTTATAATTAATTATACATAATCTACCAATTAGACACCATATAATGGGTTTATCAGAATTTTGTGAATTTTGTGATGGCATTGACACCCAACGACAGACTCATCGCAGCCTCTAGAGACTCGACGTTTTCACTCTTGGACGCTCTATCCCACCAACAGCTTGTGCAAATCAACACCATGAAGAATTCTTTCAGCTCGCCAAATTATGACATCGCAATCGTTTCAGACGACGGAATCATCCTTCAACATATCTTCGACATCCTTCCCTCACACTACTGTTACAACGTAGAGTTTCAAAACTTGTATCAGATCACGTCCTCATCACAGTATTTCCGTGAACCTGACAGATGCTCTGGTCGGAGCAAGAATCCCGCCGCTCAAGGAAGGAAATTGTTGATCTCAGGGGCATGGTAGAGTCACTACGAGCGGAGAATTCCCGTCAAGGTATATTGATTAGCTTAATGTCACTGCAGTTCTACCATTCGTTCCTATCAGCATCCAGCATTGCGAGCCTCGAGAAAACTGTTCAACGACTTCGTGATCAGATTGATAGCCTCGAGTGCCCGCGCCCAAAAAGAGCAAGGAAGACATGACGCTGAGAATTCTAAACAAATACAAACCCTATTCGAAACGATAGTGCCAGATGTATTTCTGTGCTAGCTAAAAGCGAGAGCGAACAGTTGCGCGTCCCCCTAACACGATCATATATCGTCTCAGACAGCCCTACAAAATGTCAGACCGACAAAGCGGGCAGCTCGACGAGTGGCTCGATTTGAACCACTGTCGCATTTGTGAGAACCTTGGCGTACATACACAGTTCGAAAGAACTTGCCTTGTATAGACAACTAGCGTGGAATCTGTTCTTGCACGTCTTACATGGCTTCTGGGGTAAACTCGCGTCCATCACGCTAATAATGCTGTAAAAATATCGACACATGAGCCCCTGTGACGAGCTGAAGAAGAAACCCTTACGAGTAGCATATCGCACACTCCACTTGCCCAGAAAAGTGGAGAGTCACGTTCTTCGTGAAGAGCGTTAAACCATCGACGATTCGGCCATTCTACCCGGGGTGGGTCAAGCCAAGTTTTCACTGCAGTGATCGGACTCACCTGTTGCCATACGACTTGCTGCACGCCGAGTACCCAGGCCCGCCACTTATCCTCCGAGACACCCACCATCTTGGTGTCTCTCACTTCAAGCCTGTGCAGCGGCCAGTCGTTCGGCATCCGAATTGAGAGCTCAAGAGGCTGCTCGTCGACCATGTACGATACCGTTACTTCGCCAGAGGCCGGTGAAACTTTGATAGTCAGGTTCTCTGTCGTCGAGAGCTCAGACGACGCATCTGGCTGTCGGACTTGCGCCAGTTCTGCCCTGATGATACCGGGTGAGAAATACGACGACGTGTAGTCGGCCACGCGCATCAGTAGTTGTTTGTCGGTACAGTCGGATATCCATGAACGGATCAGAGCGGGGACAGTCAAAAGAACCCTGTAGTAAAGGTGCGCAGCTAGTAGCTGCAAGCTCAGTGAACTCCCTGGTTCGAAAGCTGTCCAAACAGATGAACACCAATTCGGAACACAAAGAAATTCATACATACTTTCCAGATGAAATTCGTCCACGGCCCACGCGTCCAACTTGAATAGCTGCTTTCCACCACCAAACAAACCAAGTATGTCGAATATATTTGGGATGAAATATTGTGAAATAATGTCGAGGCTCCGCATATGATTGAAATAACCTGCACGGACTTTCATTGACTACGTTCCCGGTCAGGATCATAAATTTGCAGCATGAACAAGAGCGAGGACGCACTGCATCGATAAACAAGTCGAACGTGACCATCCATGCAAGAAGGTATCCAGACACCTCCTTGTTGCGTAGAATTGATTGCTCTTCGAGCTCAAGCAACTCCCCCGATCCAAGGCTCTGTTGTAATATGGCAAGCAGCTCGGAAGGCAATTCTGGCTTCACCACATCCTCCGTGTCGACGCCTGCTTCGATTACATAGTGCTCAGTTCGTTTTCGAGCAGCATGATGGAGCAAATGATAGGCCATTCGCTGGACTTCCTGGGATTGTTCTCCAAGCAGGTGGCACATCTGAAATGTTTCTGTCAACACGAAAGGCCGAATAAATAAGCATACATCCTTACATTTGGTAAAGTCTTCTCGTTCATCATTGCAGATGGCAGATCGTGGACGATGGACAACGCCAGCTCTCGGCATAATGTACGAGGTTCAGAGTAGGGCATTGTGGCTATATTCCGTGAGCCCCCGAAGCCTACAACGATACGAACCAGTCACCCACCCGTGTTAACCGCAACCACGTCTCTGATAAATTGCAACACCGTCGCTCTTCTCTCATTCCAGTTTGCACGGAGGGCCTTGTTGGTTGTTGCGAGATCGTCGATGGCGATCACTAGTCTCAACGTCCTTCCAAGGGTCGTTAATGTTGCATCGTCTTCCAGAGAGCAATTCTACTCGGTATCAACACTCGTTATCATCACCGGAATCGAACGTGACACACCTCCAAGTTATTTTCAATTACATCCCAGATGAAATCCCAGTGAGACCCAGTAACATTCTGTAAGATCGGGGCTAGATGGAAGAACACCAGTGTCATGGCACTTTCAACGTCCTCATCAACACCATCCTCCTCGTCTTCGTCGGCAGAGACCCACGCCTGACATGTCTTCATGACATTCACGGCGCGTTGTTGAGGAAGGAAGACAATGTCAGATTCAGGATCTGGTGCCGTGGCGGCCAACAATCGAAGAGTGATGACACCCGCAGTGGATGCTGCTCCGGGACGAATACCAATGAGCGAAGCAGCCAACTCGTTACGATACCTATCGAGTTTGGGGGGCTCCGGCGCAAATGCAGTAATGGATGCCAATATGGTGATGGTGGTCTGCGGAGCTGAAAAGGTTGGAACCTATATTAGCAATCTTGAGGTGGAAACGGATACACGATCTGACCTAACTTCTCCAACGTTCTCGCGAGAGTCAGCCATAAATTAGCATCATCCCTCGTAGCGTCGGTGAACAAGTGCTGCAACACGATGCCGAGCACTGAAGTATCCCTTACCCTGTCCTTCTCTTTGGCACGACGAACGAGTGCACTGACGAATGATGCGAGATCACCATCTTCGACAGCGACCGCACCATCCTTACTCATGAGCCCATTCACAACTTTGGCGTGCATACCATCTTCAGCACGGCCTAGCAGATAGGTTGTTAACGATTTGACCTTCTCCACAATATCCCCGAGATGCTCTCTGGCGATGCCAAACGCAGCGAGGTCGTCATGTACGTCCTCTACCTGGAGGTATTGGTTCGCGTAGAAAGCAAGAACGAGAATGTGGCGCAGCGCCCAGAGGTTTGACCGTGCGACCGTCCGTGAACCAGTGAAGTAGGTAAGGAGCGCTGAAACGACACGTGCATACTTTTTGCACGTTGATTTCGAAGGTGTAGGGGCTCTCAAAGTGGTTGGGAGTGTGGAATCGAGGAGCGCCAAGCTCGGAGAAGTGGATGAGGAAGGAAGGAAAGAGGAATCCAGCATGCCGTCTAATTCTTCGCGCGACGGAAGAATATCTGTTAAGGGGTCTATATGAATGCCCGGAGGCGAAGGAGCAATGCACCCGATGATGTATTCAGGTCTGGTAAATCGATGTCAACGAAGAACAGCACGACATATGAATGGTTTACTGACCGTGCTTCCGCCTCCTCGTCAACAACGATGCTTCTCAATCTTTCATTTACGAGGCCACCAACGACATTCTTCATGTCTTGTCGTCCATCGCCCTCTCTGGAAATCCAGGAACCCCACAATGCTTTTGCATCTTCTACCCATCTGTCGGTAGATGTATCTCCTTGAAGAGGGATGATGTAAGCAAGCAAAAATACTCCAGTGTAAAGCCCCGCTCCAGGATCCCCGGTGAATTCGTAACCTGAGCCGGCCAAATTCCTCGCCAATCTCATAGCAGAGCCAATATCTGCCAGATCCGGAACATCGTCGCGATTATGTGAGGGCACACCAGCGAACATCACCCTTGCCTCCGCAAAAGCAACAACGTTGTTTGAGAGAATGGACGCAATATTCTCCAAAGAGCTAGAAGAAATAAATGGCGCTGAAAG
Source organism: Leccinellum rugosiceps (assembly GCA_038089755.1). Classification (NCBI taxonomy): domain Eukaryota; kingdom Fungi; phylum Basidiomycota; class Agaricomycetes; order Boletales; family Boletaceae; genus Leccinellum; species Leccinellum rugosiceps. The sequence continues at coordinate 5,987 of JBBPLL010000399.1, read as the reverse complement.
TCATTTAGAAGCGGGCCAAAACAACCTATGACGGAGCTGCCATATTTACCTGGAGTACTCAACATCATCGCTACGGTTTCTTCTTCGCTCCCCCGGCCGCCAGCTGCTATTACAGTGCTCACCAAACATTCTACCAGTTCATCCATGGTCGTACTCATTCCCTTTAAATGTGTTGGTAGAGAGGCGCCAACCAACGAGGTCAACAGCGGAAAGGCGTCCTTCATTGGAGAAGATGCCAATGCCCCCAAAAGCTCTGTCCAAAAGGCCTGTGCCCGCAACTGCCCCCCTGACCGATCAGAAGACATGGATCGATGTCGAAGGTACGTCGTCACTCCTTCAGTCGACACATGCAAAAGTGTCACTGGATGAGCGATGAATATTGCGTCGGTGCGCGAAGCAAAATGCTCATCCTCGAAAAGCGTGATCCCAATTGTATTCACTAGCTTCACGAGTGCTGCGAATGCATCCTTGACAGTGTTCGAGACCGATTTCTGGTCCGGAGAGATCAGAGTATCTTCGAGAGCCTCCAAAACTCGTCGTTCATAAATCTCCATCGCACTGCGTGCCTTCTGTCCAGCACGAGTATCCGGCGCATATGCAGAAGCGAAAACTTGGAAGAAAGTAGGCGCAATGTCAAATGTGTTGTGAAAGGTGAAGAGAGAGTCGGATATGGTTGAGCAGAATGTGTCAAAGGACGCGTCAAACATATCTGTAATACTAGTCAGGCGATCCCGCAGGACAAGAGACATGCCAAGTAGCACAATCTAACCAACGCACCATCTCCGATCTTCCCAACTCTTTCTGCCGAACGGGCTATGATCTCGGCAGCTTCGTTATCCTCGACCCGCAGCCGCTTCGTGACTAGTTCAGTCCATAGTCGGGAAAACTGGGATGCAAGGAGAGTTTTCGCATTCTCGTTCGCATTCTCTGCAACATTCTCTGCGGACGTCCCTCGTCGAATGACGAAAACTAGGCATTCACAGAGCGCCTTGAGCCATGACGAGGCTGCTGCTCGTCTATCAAGGAGGCCTGCATCCAACGGAGACCAGAAGCAAGCAAGCAACTGCGAAATGGGGTGGACAACTTGTCCTTGTCGAACGCCCTCTTTATCAGTCACTGACGATGTGGGTGGAAGGGTGGTAGGGAGAATCTAAACAGAGCCACGATTAGGCAGCGCTCTCGGGTGCGCAGGAAAAACCATACCGATTTGGGCACCCCAGCCAACACGACAAATATCAATGGATATCCTTCTACAGGAGACCCAGAACATCCCATCTCAAGGCATCGGCAGAATTCCGCGTATGCCTCGGATACCAGTTTCCCAATGCTTGATTGTGTAAGAGTATTTTCACTGCCACCGGAATCAGAATCGGAATCCATGTCCGAGTCAGAGTCGGAGTCGGTGTCATTGCCCTCCATTCTTTCAATGCTAGGATCAAGGTCGCTGTAATGCCTTTCTGCACTAACGGCGTCAATTGACCATGCTTGGTCATAGTCTGTTACGCAATGAATAGTACTAAATGGCTTATCCACATAAAAAGGGTCGCACCTCTGAGGAATAGCACCAAAGGACCCCCTAGCGCTGCTCGCACGCTAGCATTGGTTTCCACCCAGGCTGAACGCAGAACAGCCGTGCTTAATATCCGAATCAGGGGTTCTGGTAATTTGCCTGGTCAAGAAAACAAACGTAAGAATATGCATAAGGTGAACGGGAAATACCACATGTGTATTTCACGCTAACGAAGATACAAAGTCGGACCTTCAAACACTCGGATCAAAGACCCCACGAGCGCCCACGCGGATTGCCTGACTTGAGGCTGACCTTGACCGAATGAAGCCACGGAAAATGGACAACGTTGTTGGTTGACCCAATTCAAGCGCAAAGTGATCGTAGGATGAAGAGTGGACCAAAAAGCGGGAGAGCATAGGAGTGTTGTTATGATAGGGAGATCGACCAAAGAGGCGGCACGGATTGCGGGCCAGTTCTCTAAGAAACATTCGTCAACAATCGAACGGCACGCAGAAAACGTACGAGAAGAAGACAAAGGACGTCTCACCGACTGCCAAAGAGTGAAATGTTCGACGTACCTATGCTCCATCTGACAGCACCTAGAGCGCCTACTCTTATTCTTCCAGCTCTGTCCAAGTCACCCTCTTCCCCAACGTCATCACTGGCCACTCGACCAGACAGCGAGGATGGTGCAGATTCCACGGAAGGCGGAACATATCGACCACCCTTCTTCGATTGCGATTGCGGCGTTGCGATCCCTTTCTTCCCTTGGGCACCACCTTTCCCTTGCGCTGTATATCTAGCCTGTGATGCACCCTGGTGAACCACCGGGGTAACTATAGGAGCCGGGTTTAAAGCCGTGTAAAGGCCTTGTGGGTCAAGGACGGTACGCTGCGAAAAGATGAGAAGGGACGAGAAAAGTTGAGAGCCGATCGGTTGGGGTCGCTGCGTCGTACGATGTTCATCTTGATCATCTGCGGCAAGGCTGGATATCGTAGAAATGAAATCTGTCCAAGACCTCATGCCGAGAGTGGAGACCCCACGATCGACGTCGTGCGCGAGCATTGCCCATGTCCCTAAGAGTGTATCTAGTTCATCTTGAGACGCGATCTCGCTGGTCCATGCAAGAAGGGCTTCACGTGCTGGAGTAAGTCGGAGAAGGGAGACATGGAGAGAAGCAGCGAGATGGCGCAAACGCCGCGTAGGATGAGTGAAGAGAACGGGGGCGCGATGGAGCTGGAGAGGGAGTTAGCCCTTTCCAGGGCTACTAGTAGACGTATAGAGACGGACCCAAACGGTCAACATCTTGACCACCATGTCTACCTTTCCACCCCCATCCTCATACCGATCGTGGTGGTGCGCTGCCTGTTCTTTGGTCGCGTCCTCGACCCACTTTGCGAGTTCCTCTATCGCTTTCCCTCGTGTGACAGGGTCTTTCTTCCCTAGGGACCGAAGAACGACGACAAGCTCTGGCGGTAATAAGTGAGCGAGACCAGTAGTATCGAGTGGATCAAGAACTGGCGGTGCAGGTTTAGTTGGTGGGATGTAGACTTTCTTGCGCTGTTCCCTCGCCTCTCGCTTGGACAGCTTGGTATTCTGTCCCCCTTTAGATTTCGACTGTTTAGGGACCGATGAAGGAGGGGGTACTACAGATGCGGGCTCCTGCGTAACCTGCGTGGCTTTGCGTGCGTTCTTTTTGCGTGTGCCGGAAGTTGCGGAGGACTTCTGCCCTTTAGCCATCGTGCGTGGTGGAGTGTTGACGGTGGAGAAGCCAGATCAATTCCTGTAGTACTTTCTTAGGTCTTCATAACTACACAAGTTAGACTGTTCAGCATGGCATTAATGGGGTAGTGGTAACCTGGGTCGTTGCCATCGACCCGCCGGGGGTTCGATTCCCTCTTAATGCATGTGATTTTTTTTGGATTTCTTCTATGACCTCAGTGACGAGGGTCGTCCAGCGCGTTGCGTGCAAGTTTCTCTACCCCTTTTGCCAGTTCTCTGCTAATTTACTCCAGTTCTCTGCAGCGCTTTACCACGACGATACTTCAACGCTTCTGCAGGTGTCGCGCAAGTCATAACTGAAAGTCACGACGGCAATCCCCTTTCTATTGAATCTCTCAAAGATGATACACTCAAAGCGCTCACGGTTCACCCTCTCCAACTTGAGACGATGACTCCAGTTCAGAAACGTGTTACTGCTCTCTTGTCCGACCTCGTTCGTCCCTGGGACCCTGAAGGAGCTACCCCTCCGAACGTTCCAAACTCACTCACTCTCACTCGAAAACCATCTACAGTCGATGGTAATGATTCCCGCGACATTTTTGTTCGAGTGAAAACAAGTGCCGGGAAGACTTTTGCATACATTATCCCTGCAATCGAGTCCCGGCTCAATTACATCGAACACAATACAAACCTAGCTGCCACCTCACCCGGGCTTGAAAACTCACCCCATATCGCAGAACGCGCCAGACTCGCATGCCGACGCAGTTCTGCAGGTCCGCTCATTCTCGTACCCACAAGGGAACTGGCCATACAGGTCGCAAACGACGCACAGAAGCTCACAACGCACCAAGGAAATTTTCAAGTCCAGTTGCTGGTTGGCGGCGCAGGGAAGGCTCAGCAGATGAAAGACTGGATGGAGTCGGACCTTGTGATCGCAACTCCTGGACGTCTGAGAGATCTCCTGACCAACGAACCCGAGTTCCGGCGAGGGTTCAAACACTGTCCATTAGTAAGGTCAAAATTGCTTGACGATGTTTTCCTTTCGCTAACATGCAACCAGTTGATTCTGGACGAGGCAGACACACTACTTTCCATGGGATTCCGCGATGACATCGATGCAATCGTTTCCTTCCTCCCTCAGTCTCCCATTCGCCAGACATTTCTCTTCAGCGCGACCATGCCCCGCGCCGTCCGGCAACTTTCGTCATGGATTCTGTCCCCGAATCACGCATTTGTCGATTCTACTTCATCGGAACAGAGCTTGACACGTCAAGATGAGGAACATTTGCGTACGACGCACGGCAAATCCCCAGCGTCTTGTAATGACGAGCTTTCGATGCACCATCACATCGAACAGTTCCAAACCTTGTGCCCTACTGCTTCTGATCAACTACCTACTGCCCTGAAACTTTTGACACTCGATCAACTCATACACGGTTCAAGTTCAAAGGTGATCATGTTCTGTCCCACCACTCAGATGATGGAATTGTTCTCAATGATGTTGCGTTCGCTGGCGGAAAAAGTTCTGCCTGACCATACCACGCAGATTGTGACAATGCATCCGAAAATGAAGGAGTCAGACAGAGTTCGAATCCGGGCTTTGTTTCGCAAGGCTGGAATGATCCAAAACACGAAACCGACCGTGTTGGTCAGCTCTAGCATGAGCGAAAGAGAGGTGAACTATCCTGGAGTAACGAGTTTGGTTCAAGTTGGTATTCCAAGCAAGGAGTCCTCGTATATCCATCGGATAAGGAGGGTAGCTCGTGGCATCAATTCCTTCGTGTCTGAAAAAGGGAGGGAAGACACGAAATCAGCCGTCCGCGCAGACTTGTTGTTATTGCCTTGGGAAGCCGGATACATGGACTGGAAGTTGACTAATCTCCCCATAAAATCCTTGCCGATTTCCGCTCTCGATAGCCAACTAGCTTCGCAGTCATCCACTTTGGCCCCCGAGTTCTTGAAATCCGTTTCCACACAGATACAGCGTCGTGTCGACCCTACAGACGTTCGGAGAACGGCTGCTTCTCTACTTGGGTATTATCTTCCCCTCACCCCCTCGTTGCGATTGCAACCGAGCGCCGTCCTAGCGGGCGTGGCTACATGGGCTTCGGAGTGTTTCGGTGTCACATTACCGGCTCTCACAAGGCTGCCGAGGAAGTTTGTCGAGGCGTACGAGCAGAGCACCCAGACGAGGAAGACGAAAGGTCTCTTTGTCGACCGTTTGAAGATTGCTAGTCCTTCTTTACTCGGAAAGGCAAAGTCCAAGAATCGTTCGGTTTGGGAAGGGGTGGATAAGCGTAAGAAGAAGCCAAAGCGGTGGCATTGAGGAGTGTATGACTCGTTGGTTTATGTCTGAAATGACTCCCGGGAGACACTGCTTGGTTGATGGTACGTCGCCATTCATTACCCCTGTACAAAAGCCTCACTATCGACCCACCACTCAGATGATGTACTTCGACCAGTCTGTGGACGCCCCCTGCCCGCTAAAATCCCTGATTCTTCTGCGGATATCCAATGACGTTTGTAATTTGTCAACGAGTGTCAAGAACATTTCGGTCAACTCGTATAGTAGCGCAAATGTCTGTCACGATTGGTCATTGGCTTAAACATCTTCCTCCTGGAGCATCAACCCTATTTGCGTTTCCCGTGCCCTACAGGTTATATTCACGTCTGTCAAGCCATGGTCCTTCAGCCCCTTCAGCACATCGTACACCCGATTCTGGCAGTCCCAGGTCCACCGGTGACGCACCACGGG
>JBBPLL010000398.1:0-26400 GCA_038089755.1 Leccinellum rugosiceps | reverse complement strand
TGCTCGGAGGTGTAGGGATAACACATTCTTCAGGGATCTGCACTCAATTGTGAGTGTTCAATCTTCGATAGTCACGATGTTCGTTGCTGAACGGTTCATCGTCGGATTTTCGAATATTTTCTCCATCATGGATACCTCTGCTTTGATCGGATGGCCCTATGCGCTTCGAAGTTATTTTAACTCCACATATCAATTTGTTGACATAGCAGAACTCTCACATCCCAAAAGCAAACTGTCGTGGGTAGTCTTTATAGCGCTGCTTATTTCTTCAGTAAATCACATTACGATTGTTTATTGGAGTGCTAACTTGAATTTCAATTTATCTATACCTGCTGCTGCTGCCCGTGACGCTCATGACCTTTTCCACGACTAGCAATCGGGGATAGAGTACCCCGTCTTTCTTTCGGATCGTACTCGACCTCGTTCAAGTCTCTGTCTGGCTCATCCCAAAGTCTTCTCGTTGGCTTGTATCTAGGGGAAGAAATAGCGAAGCCCTTGATATTCTTGTCTAGCATCATGGAGAGGGAGACGAAGGCTCCGACTAGCCTCTGAGTTCGTCCAGGCGGAGTATGCGCAAACAATGCAGGCGCTCAAGAATCAATGTAGGACCGACGAATTGGGGGACGGGTGTTTCCGATGCAAGGAACACGAAAGTAGATGATCATTACACCATTCCTCGGTCTGAGCATGGGAATTGGTGTGGGTCTGGATTAATTTCGTGAGTCCTTAGCTATCATTGTCGTCGGGGTTGCAAGTACTGATCGGTCATCGCGCTCAGAGATTTCCTTTCCCCACTCATAACATTGGTATTCATGATAATCGAACGAAGAACATCGTCAACCTGGCCTACATTTCTTGGAAATTTGTCAATGGTGCTGGTATTGCGTTAATCAAGCAACGATATTCTCGGCTGATAATACGTTTAGTAAGTAATGTGATCTTAGACTTCTGATACTATCCTCATAATCATGCCGTGGCCTGTATTGTTTCTCCTTTTGTTGCACTCTTTTTTGCTAACGCAGATTATTTTCTCACCTACAGCAAACTCTCTGCTTTCTTGCCGTTAGTGTGACTGTCCAGTTCATCACAAGTGCCGCATCTACTGTCATACTTACATCACGTTCCGTAGCGTCATATTTTGTTCAGCCTAGCTTACAACCTGGCGATCGGTACCCTGAACTTCGTTGTACCATTTTACTGTGGGAAAAAATGAACTAAGAGGTGGGCTAGCATACATGGCTGAGCTCTTACCGTTCCACGTCCGAGCGAGCGGTATGGGGATATATCAGTGGTGTGTTCGCGGTAGGGCATTCTTTCCCAGTTAACAAGTGGGATCGGGGTCGATATCGCAGGTATGCTTATACATTTTACTTTTGTTCGTAAAATCTGAAGTTGACGAGGAGACAGGCTTGGTAAAATCGCGTAAGTTTCAGTTCCCAGTTTTGTGAGCGCACATGCATACCTATGACGGGGTGCTGAATATCGGAACGACAGGTACTGTATGTAGAACGCGTTCCAAATCGTTTTCATCCACTTGATGATGTTCCCGGAAACGTTGGATCGTGCGCTTGAAGAACTAGCGTTTTGTAAGTATGGTCGGTTTTCCATGAGGGGTGTATGTTGACGGCCCACTCATAATTCGTCAGTGTTTGAAGAGGGTCAGATGGAGCATGACGAGGCTGAGGTGCTGCGTCAACACGGGGGATTGCCAGTGAAACGTACGGTGCCATAGGACATGTTCTAAAGCTTTGACGGACGAGCTTTTACATATATCTCGCGTTTGTCGGAAAACGGGAGTCGGCTTATCCTCGGAGTCCACGCCAAGGGGGAGGGAGTGACTCCGAGTGAGGGGAAGCAGAAAATATGAGTGACAAGCTGGATGTGGAGGGCGCTCACAACGACGATGGCGTCGTTCAAGTTGGCGCCATGGACTCTTGCCTGGGCATTTTCTACGAGCTCAATGGTCCGGCTGCTACTCCGTACCACCAACATCTCGTTAAGCCAACTCCTGCCAACTGGTAGCTTCCAATACTAATTATACTAATTAAATAGATTACGTAAATCCATAACCATACAATTAATGTTCCGGGAACATTCGCGATGATTCAAGCAAGATCCGCAAATCCGACCCGTAAATTACTGTAGTCGAACACGCTGTATACGCCCTGCAGGAAAGCGAGCCCAATGTTCCAATATGCTAGGCCATGTAGTCAGAACGAGTCCATCGGGCGCCGCAAAAGGGGATACAGGAAGCGAGAAGCTTTGAAATCTCACCGGTACGCGAGCGTTGGGCGATAATGGTGCTGAAACAATTGGGAGAATCCTCCGAGATTGGTCTAAGTATGAGAACCTCGGGAGGGATTTCAAACGTCTTGTCACCGAAGGTAAAGCCCACTGTTGGGAACGAGTCGCAAGGTACTGCAGGCTGTCGATAAAAACAAGGTATCGAGTGCAATCAGAACTCACGGTAATAGAAACCAAAATCTCCATGTTCCTTGAGGGTACCATCAAGGTGTGCGTACAATTCTGAAACCCGTTCCCAATCTCCGAAGATGTAGGTTGCACCCGTGTCGAAAATAGCAGGTACATTTTCGAGGAGCCTATCACCATGAACACGAACATCGTCCATGGACACTTGCCACAATCCCTACATAAACGCCAATGTCAGCAACATCCAATCCCATCTACCATTAACTCACAGGATGTGTTACGGGTATATAAGCGATATCACCATTGTACAGCATACTGTTTGTTCCACCGACGTACATCTCGGCCTCAGAAGAAGAGAGTTTAAATGAAAAGGTTGGATTGCTTAGAGTATGTTGTCCGAGAAGCGATTCAAACAGCGGATCAGCACCAAATTTCGAGACGGACGGGAAGGCCAATCCCAATAAACCGTCCGCAGGGTATTCATATCCTTGTAACCGACCCGAGCTGTATGATGTTGCAGAACCGAAGGTCTGAGGGTCTGCCTAGCTTGGCATCAGCATTCAATGGTAATGCTCATAAGCGATATAAAACATACGGTGAATCCACCGATGGTTACATTATCAGCATATCGATGACCTCTGACTCGGGATCCGTCTCCATATTGGAATTGAAATGTCTTCTCCTCGTACTCAGCAGTTTCGGATGACTCTGGATCCCAGAGATCCGAGTCACGATCTGCGGAAATCCCATTACAACCAGTCTCCAGCACCCACATATCGCTGCGTTGACCTGAACAAAAACAGCTATATCTGCTAAAAAGAAAGTACGTACGCTGAACCAGTGTCGATGTGAACTGCGACATGGGTCAGTGTAAACATGTGTCAAAACAATACAAGAGAATTTACCCTTCAAGATCTTGGGAGGAGTGCCGATCGAAATTTCGCACATCCACATCTTATTTTGATAAGGTGTCAGCGGGACGCTAGCGCCACGCCTTCCCAGTCCGGATTCCGAGTCGCTTTGTTTTACAGCAAAAGGATGCGTCGTCCCCGTGTTCCTCTCGTAATTGTCTAGCCCACTGAAGATCTTCCTAGAAAAAAGCATGAGCAGATCAAATACAACGGTCCATTCCACGTACTCCCTGACGAATATACCATGAGATGTGATTGCGTCGAGATCAATGCTTTTGTTGGAGTCCAAAAAGGAAGGGTGTCTGGCGAGCGGTACGGCCATGCCACCCCCCTTCCAATTTGGTACAGGTTTTGCAATGGCCGGAACAACCAGTCTTCCAGTGACTGCAAAGATGATTGTCGTACTAATGAAGCGCATTCCAAAAGAGTGGATTGAAGGGCTGGCGGTGAAACATCCACCCACAGACCTTTATGTTGACGAGAAGCCGAGAGTAACAATGTCCACGGCCATCACTGGTGATAAATGATGCATAGGTCAAATTGATGATGATTGGATGAATGATGGTGCTACGTATCAATGGTTATCCGATCAATGCAGTCATCCGAGGCTCGAGCTCGAGCGGGCGGCGCTGCCAAAGTTAAAATGAAACTTGGTTGAAGACCGCCGTTTAACTCACAAAAAGGTCAATTTGGCCCAGGGATAGGCTGTCTCTCAGATCTCAGAGCCTGTATTGGGGATGACAGCAGCCGGACACGGCAATTGGGGTTATGTTGAAGCTAAGGATGGTCACTAGTTTAACTGATGCCTGTACGGGTTATTGACCTACTAGTACGATGTAGGGGGTCAACCAACTTCCGGGGAACCTGAGATGCATGAATATAAATAATTATTTTGCTGTTGGCCCTCGTTGACGTCAATAACACTAAAAGGTTTGCTCGCTGTTGGCGACGGCGACGAGACTCACGAGAGGGTGTTGGTGGACGTGGGAAACATTCTGGATGCTGCTTTTAGACGACTCAGATGATCACCGCTTAGCAGACTACTTCAAGTCACTATGTAATTATCGAAACCCGAGTTTCTGTTTTAGGAACTGCGTCTGGTAGAACTTCCCGTTCCCCGAAAATCTCTGGAACCTTGGCCACAGAACTAAGTACTACAAGATGTCATCGTTCTAAATGTAGTGATCTATGTCTCATTCGCCCGAAGCAGAGCTTCTGCAATAAATGAAGGCAGATCGCCTTATCTTTGCCCACCGCCGACATTCCTTCTTGGATGATCCTCCATGGAACCGTACGTCTCAATTTCCATATGGTTACGTAGCCGCTCAGCCCCGCCATGCCTCAACTCCTCTCGGTCCTCTTCATACACTGTCCGAGCGTTACGACCAGACCATAAATATCATTATACCCTCCGTGATGGATTCATTGCACTTACAAAATGCCAGCTCTTCCAGTGTGCGGCCCGAAGTTTCCGGAAACATGAAATAGACGAACGCAACCTGAATGGCGTTCCAAACACAGTATCTGTCGTTGCGATGTTTCAGCAGACCTCATCAACGACCATGCCGAAAGCTGACACTTACGTGATATACCATCTCCAGCCTATCGGTCAATCCCATCGGTTTCAGAAGCTATGAATAAGCATATATCAAACATGGACGTACCTATGGCGTCAATCCCGATAGGATTGACGAATTGAGCGATAAACCCTCCGCCACGGTTCCACCACTGATATAAGGAGATTCCGCCGGCTCGGGCATGGAAAGGAAAAATCTCCACCAAGTAGTCTATTTACATTTAAGTCCGTGTTGTCCACGAAAATAGGGTGAGAATGACGATTCTGGAACTATACTCACTGCCGTCCAGGGAGCCGAACGCTAGGTTGTAAGCTGGACTGTGTAAAAAGACGAGACTACAGAACGTGCAGTGTGAATGACAGTAAACACAGCACTCTGTGGATTGAACTGGACACTCACATTAACACCACCTGAGCAGACAATTTTCTTTGAGTGAGCGAATAGTCTGCGCTGGCTACAGTAAAAGCCAGGAGTACAATGAACAGAGAAATGGTGCAAGCCTAAGAATAGTTAAGAGAATAGAGGTAAGTCGGAAGCATTGCTCACCAAGTACATGTTGCGTCGAGGGTATCGAGACACGATAAATACAATAAGTGTACCATTAACCAATTTCCAAGAGACTTTGGCCAGGTTGACGATATTTTTCGTTCGGTTATCATGAATACCAATGCTGTCCAAGATTGGAGAAAGGAAATGCCTGTCAGCAAGATGAGCGGATAGCATAAAATATCATGGACAAAGGCAGAGCCTACGAAATCAGTGCAGATCCGCTCCACGGGGTGCACAGACCAAGGAATGCTGTAATGATAATCCGCCTCCGCATGCCTGGTGTCGAAAACACCTTCTTGCGGTTCATCTGGGCGATCACCTGTCCTGCTTCGAGTGTCTGCTCGATTTGAGCATACTCTGCCTGGACGAATTCGGAATCTTTATCTCCCTCTGCATGGTACTTCACAAGAATACCCCATGCTTCACTACCCCTTCCCCTGGATATGAGCCAACGAGGGGACTCTGGGATGAACCAGATGAAGCAGACTTGAAGGAGTCCAGGGACTATTTGTAGAAAAGACGGGATCCTCCACCCCCAATTACTGGTCATGGCAAAAGTTCCAAGGGTCACGGCAGCAGCAAGGATGGAACCTAGGGTGAATTAGCTTTGAGTGACTCGCAGCTGGTGACGATGATGATTTACCGAGATAATAAGCAGCATGAAAAAGGCCACCCATGACAACTCGTTCCTTGGGATGAGAGAGTTCTGTGCAGTTTTACGAACGGAATCCGGATCGACGAGAAAATCACATCGACACACCTCCAATCAAAGCGGATGCAGATACAACGCAGAATACAATGGAAAATCCAAGGATAAAACGAGCAATGACAAACATTGTGACTATCCGACTCTCGTCACAAAGGCATTCAGGAGGTTTGTAAGATATCACTAACTTACAATTCAGAGCAGACCCTTGAAGAATACCCCCGATCACAGATACTATACTTCCGAGAAATATTGGATATCGCCTGCCGAACTTATCGACAAGGAAGGGCGCGAACGGAACAGCAGCAACGTAACCCAAAGCATACATGGAAGCCATGAAACCGAGAGTGGCGGAGTGAGGATAATTATAGTCTATTATTCCAGTCGAGTCAGACCACTCTGGCATTCATGTCTGATAAGACTACCTCACATTCGAGCCAGGATGGTACAGCCTGGAGGCCGTTTACCATGGACGCGTCGTAACTGTCTCCGCATTCAAGCAATTCACGACTGATACAGTGATGAGATTACGTGCCCAGATGTCATCTCGACTCCAATGCAGGTCGGAAACATCAAGAGATATAAGAGTCGAAGGTTCGGTTTCCTGTACCACGGAACCTTATCTTGGCGCGCGAGTCGAGACACGATATCACTGTTTTCCAATGGAGCATGACCTTGTCCATCTTGCTGCGAACTCATTGTGGTCACTGAGAGGATTTCGAATGACTTGAAGCGAGCTGCGTACGAGTCGTGTTCAACTACTCCAACGAAACTCGACTGAAAGGGAATTTATGTAAAGGCCCAGTGTTCTTTTTCTTTTGGTACCTTCGAAATTGAACGCGTTGGCCGTGGGTTATCTGACTCTCGATTTGGCATGTCCGGACTCCGACTCGTTTCTGATTTGAACTTCGGCCCGAGACACTGGCAGCCCTAGGCCTAAGAACCCTTCGTCAACTCCCGACCTCCTACGTATCCCGTGAGGTCTGCCTACTGTGATAGCAATCCTGTCTAATGTGCATACCACGTTACCTTCTGTTGTGAACAATACACGAATGTAAATCCCCTCATTCCTACTCGCCATCGATGATTCTTCTAGAATGACCCTCTATAGTACCGTACGTACTGCCTCCTCCGTGTTCGTGCAACGCGTCAACTCCACCAAGCCGAAGTGCTTCTCGGTCTTCTTCATACACTGTCGGGGGATTACGCACGCCCGTCAGTATGTGTTGTGAAGGATTCACTATACTCACAGAATGTCAACTCTTCCAACGTGCGACCCGACGTTTCTGGGAACATCACGTAGACGAACGCGACCTGGAAGGCGTCCCACAAACAGTACCTGTTGTTTTACGTCCTTTCATGTCCACACAAGTGTCCAAGGTTAACACTTACACGATGAACCATCTCCATCCTATCCCATTGGCTTCAGAAACCACGGATAAATATTGGCGAACATGGGCGTACCTATAGCGTCGATACCGATAGGATTAATGAACTGAGCTATGAACATCCCGCTACGAGACCACCATTGGTACAATGCGAGACCGGTAGCTCGAACATGAAAAGGGAATATCTCCGGCACGAAGCCTATCCGCGTTTGAGTCGGTTCGAGTCCGATGAATTTATCACAGCACTTACTATAGTCCAAGGAGCCGAATCCCAGATTGTAAGCTGGACTTTGCAAAAAGACAAGACTGTAAAGCATGTATATAGTGAGTGTCATGGCATTGAACAGCATTCTCGGTGAACTTGGTACCCACGCTAGTACCACTTGGGCAGACAGATTTCTATGAGTGAGCGAATAGTCTGCACTGGCTACGGTAAAAGCAGACAGTATAACAAAAAGAGAAATGGAACACGTCTGTGTATGTTATGAGAATAATGTACATGGGTGATCCAAGACGGTTACTCACTAGATACATGGTACGCCGAGGGTATCGAGGCGCAATCGACAAGATAAGTGAACTATTGAGCAACATCCAAGAACTTCTGGCTAGGTTGACAATATTCTTCGTTTCATTGTCATGAATACCAATGTTGTCCAAGAGTTGAGGAAGGGAGTAGCTATCAGCATAATAAGCGGGTAGTCCAACAGACGGCGACAAATGATATGGCTCACGAAAGTAACGCGGAACCATTCCACTGGGAACACAGACCAAGGAATGTTGTAATGATAATCCGCCTTTGCATTCCTGGTCTTGAAAACACCTTCTTTTTGTTCATCCGGGCAGTCTTCTGGTACGCTTCGAGTGTCTCCTTGATTTGAGCATACTCTGCCTTGACAAACTCCGAATTTTCGTCTCCCTCTGCATGATACCTCACAAGAATACCCAGTGCTTCACTGCCCCTTCCCCTAGATATGAGCCAACGAGGAGACTCTGGGATGAACCAGATAAACGAGACCTGAAGTAGACCAGGGACTATTTGCAGGAAGGACGGGATTCTCCACCCCCAATTACTGGTCATAGCAAAGGTCCCAAGGGTCACGGCAGCAGCAAGTATAGAACCTAGGGTGAATTAGCATAAAAACCATTTGCAGTTGCGGATGACCTCAATTTACCGAGATGAAAAGCGGCATTGAAAATCCCACCCACCACAGTTCGCTCCTTCGGATGTGAAAGTTCTGCATAATTTTCATAACGAACGGATCGGCGAGCGAAAATCACATTGACACACCTCCAATCAAAGCAGAGGCAGCTACCACGCAGAATACAATGGAAAACCCAAGGATAAACCGAGCAATGACGAACATTGTGACTAACCAATTCATGTCATGAAAGGCATCCCGGATGATCAGACACGTCACTAACTTACAATTCAAAGCAGATCCTTGAAGAATGCCACCAATCACGGAGACTATACCTCCAAGAAATATTGGATATCGCCTACCGAACTTGTCCGCGACGAAGGGGGTGAACGGAATAGCAGCAACACAACCCAAAGAATACATTGAAACCATAAGACCCAAGGACGTGGAATGAGGATGATTATAGTCTGCGACTCGAGTCAAGCCAATATGGTATCAATCATGGATAATTTCTTACATTCAAGCCAAGAGGGCACAGCCTGGAGGCCGTTTATCATGGACGAATCATAACTAGCTTAGCATGAGCGATTTATGTCCGAACATAGGAATGTGATTACTTGCCCGGATGTCATATCGACTCCAATACAAGCCGGAAACATCAAGAGATATAAGAGTCGAAGGTTGGATTTTTTGTACCAGGGATCCTTATCTTGCTGTGCGAGCCGAGACACGATGTCGTCGTTACTTTCTGGTGGAGCATGGCTTTGTCCGTCCGACCTCCGCGAGTCCATGTCGATCCGTGAGACAATCTCGTCCTGGCTGAGGGACCTTTGAGATAGCCAAACACTGATGCAGTTTGTCTGCGAAATCCTCGTTTGTTTGAATATGCGGAAGCAACTCGGATGAAAGGAGGGCAAGTACTTAGCAGCTTACTACGCTGGGAACAGCCGTGGGTCATCTGACTTTCAACAGGAAACGTTGCCACTTAAGTATTTAGTACGTCCAACCTTCGTGGTACGAGGCAAGTTTTGAGTTTTGGAAAACCTCTCAGCGACCAGTTTTTCATACCAGCCCGTTGCTGAGAGGGCTTGATATAATTAACGGTTTGTGATCTGTGCCGTTTGAACTCTACCGCCACTGCTCGGATGTCCCCGAAGCGGGAGCTGAGAGGACTCTAATGACCGTGCGATGTTTTCCTACTTATAGATCTGCCTACGGGAGAATACAAGGGGACAGGTCGTTTCCCAGTTTTCAAGTGCTGGCTCAGCGGCGGCACCCAGGAAAGAAACTCATCACCCCCTCAACGGAAAAATATGTTTTTATTCAAATGTTGGTCCAGTGGATGCTGACCGGAAAGTGGTAAGTCATGTCGTCCACATTGGGTTTCAAGTTGGCATCCATCCATAGGTGAATTATAATTTCAAGATAGCTGGACCCTTGGACGTTTGTCAACCTATCTATCTATGGTGATCAACATTTTGCGGCATGGAAGATTTTGACAGAGGCATGTTCCGTGGACGCTTAAAGTCGTTTCCCGCTTCGATCATCGATCTACCGATTGAAACGTTGATGATCGCATCCCCAACGTTACTCGGGCTGTCACGAAGACGTTCGTTCGTTCAGCAGCAGAGCCTACCACGCAACCGTCTTGTCCATTGCTCCATGCCAAGAACCCACGCCTGCGCGCTGTGTAAACCGGGCTAGGGGTACATCCGAGTCATGGGGCACCTGCAGCCCTTGTTCGAACGGGGGAATCCGTTTCACCACTATAGATTCAAGGCATTTGGCAGGAGGTATCCTTCGTTGGCCTGGATTACCGTCAGAGCTGGGTGTATCTATGATGGAACGGTTGGGATTTCACGGTCATCATACTACCAATCTTAAGGATACACCACCACAGACCTGCCCAGGTTCTCGGCAAATTGCTCACGTTGGCAGTTTGGGTGCCTTTGCACGCCCCATCTCTCGACTGGCTTGCTTTGGAATGGGTGCGCTGTCCGCGAGTGCTGTATCACCACAGCAAATGGTGCGGAGAACGTCGGCGGGAGCCCAGGGTTAAAGTCAAGCATCGCACTCGGCCCGTGAGCACATCAAACCTGAGCGGATGAGAATAACGCAAGAAAAATTTCAACATCTCGACCTTGCATCACAAATAAAAGGCGTGATGTTATCCTTACTGAATTTCGTACGCTCAAACGAATCCGACTCGACTTCAACAGTGTCAGCAGTCGGAACTTTTGTTATCACGATAAAACCATCTGCTACAAAATAGAGTTACATTATACTCCACAATGGCGAGGTAAGCTGGCTTGGACATGGCTATCATACGGGAGAGGGGTGGTGAGGGATGATGAAACTTTGAAGGTTTTTCACTTTGAAGGTGGATGTCTTATATCGGGAGTGGTCGGGATAATGAGCGACGTACAGACCGCCCACCGGACACGCTTACCTGAGCGAAAAATGGAAGATGACATGTAACGGGTCCAGTCACTCCCCGAATCTCAGGCATTCGCGACTCGGAGCGATACGCCCAACAGATACAAACCGCGTCTCAGAGACGATCATGTCATATATCAGGCCAGCTTCACCGACGAACCGAATTTCATCCACGAAGCAGGGCGATTGTCTGCACGTCCTTCCTCAGACGCCACCTGCACGACAGAACGTCCCACCGTCGAAACAAATTAGTCATGAAACAAGCATAGAAAATGTGTTGCTTTCGCCCACTTACTTGGCTAGGCATATACAGGAGCGGAGGTAATCTGACCTAAGGGAAATAAGAAACAGAACGGTCCATGACGGGTCATGACAAAAACACTCCCAAATACACCATGTACATCAGCCATTGCACTGCTTCCTCACGCCGATTCTTGATCTTCGCGCTCGAATTGTCGGCTAATTTAAATGAACTGCCAGTGCGGCTTGATAGGAAGTGCGTGAGCAAGAGCCTGAGGCAATACTGAGCTTTTCCGAGCGATTCGTGATGAGATTAATTCCTTCACCACCGTACGTATTACGTATCCAGTCATGGCAAAGTGGTCGTGTGGCATGACCTGGTACAAGGTATCAACTAAGAAATAAAAAATCTCTCTGCCACTCATCAGTCCATCGCGATCGGATCCGAGACAGCAGGACTTCTTTCCAACCAGCCTTCGACCTTCTGACGAGCCCTTTCGCGTGAACGCATTTCGGCCGCCTCCTGTTGCTTCTGAAGCACTGCTGCCGCAGTTGTTCCCGGTGGGCAGCCCCTGATAAGCATGGAGAGTTCCAATGCGAGATCCATCGCATGACATAGCTGTGAGTCCTTCGACTCGGCGCGACGGGTTCCATGGCGACCTTTACGCCTCACAGGCCCTTCGCCTTCGTCACGGTAATCGGAGTCATTTAGGTCATCCATATCCGCGCCATTGTCACCATTGTCGTCATCATCTCCGTAGGTAGACGACTGCACTACAGGTGGAAGGTGGGCAAAATCCTCGTGGCGAGACCTTAGCAAATTTGAAATGTCTGGGGCACGCCAATATTTGACGACGGCAACGCCATACATGAAGTCGAGGATCAAACTGGGTGGTGCATCCTCCCGACTAAACCAGTCGGCTCGGACATCCATCTGCGGAACTGCAGTCGGTGGGATGGTATGCGCGCCAGGATCCGGTTTGATGTGGTGAAGAGTTATGCGCGAAGCCGGTGTTTCACCAGGCTCCACTCTGGGGATGTCATCAGGTTCGAGAGCAAAGTTTGGAGTCTAGACCATGACTCAGATTAGATCTATAGACATGACGAGACAAGTCACTCACCTTCAATAATCCACTCATTCCCGAGCCAAATAGATCATGAATATCCTTCCTCATGAGCATCCCATTCTCGGTCATATCGATATCGATATCATTTGTAGGGCGCCAGTCGTATAAACTCCTGCGTTGTGTAATGACGAACTCGATGTACTAGAAGAACATTATGAGCCAGGTATAGATGCGTGACAAAATCGGGAACATTACCGCATTGCCCTTGGCGTGAGGGATTATGTGAGCAGCGTCGCAGCGAGAGCTTAACGAGATCACACATCGATTGCCATCGCGCTCGGCCACCCTGGCGCGAAAGTCGGCGTGGCGGGGAGTAGAAACAGACGAAGAGCGGTCATTTAGTGCTTGGTAATCGATAAGACTGTAGGGTCCTGTAATCATACCTTGTCAGTAGACGACCGGAAACATGTAGAGGGCATTACCAGTATCAGGGACGAAATAATAACTTGCGTCATCGTTGGGCGGGACAATGTCATAGTCGACGATGGGACCGGGTCCTGGAGCATCATAGAGATTACCTTCGACACCGAAAATGGTGAAGGCGACGAAGCGGAGCCACTTGAGAGGTCGAAGACAGAGTCTCTGAATATCTACCAACGGAATTTCCAGGACACGGATCCATTCACCGTTTTCTTGCAAGAAGTGGAGGTTGACCATCGTTGGGTGAAACCAGAAGAGTAATGTGGCGGTGACGTCACTCACTCCGAGCCGTGATACGACATCTCTTTCAGCAGGCGACACCTCTGATCAAGAAATGCTCTCCCTCATCGGTTCGTCGCGCGATGCTCTGGCCTCATGTGCTGTCTCGCTCTTCAAACCGATGCATCGCAGAAAGATCCCAGGTGGTTCAACGATCGAGCAACCCCGCATGCTCGACAGTATCCTATAAGGACATCACACGCTCACACCATCGCCCAGTGCAAGCACATACTCAATTTCCAGCTCGACCCCGTCATCAATGAAAAGGGCATCTCAGGTCCGTCTCTCCCCCCCTCACCGAGTCACCGAGTCCATCCTGCCTCACGTCGTTGCTCTCAACACGGTTCGGCAGGTCTTCGAACGCGCCAACGATTTTGCCATTCAACGCGTCCGCAAGTCTGACGAAAACCGAATCGCGCTCGCCATCGGTGTCACTATTGTCAACTCGGGTCGAAGAATCCGAGACGTGACTATGCGGACTCCTTCGATAGGAGGTGAGTGCGTGCGGTTCTTGACCGTTCTCTTACATATAGTTCACCTTTTTGACCAGGTGCACCAACTCCAAGGCGTACACGATCCTCTTCTGCCGCCCTTCAAAGGCCGGTTTGAACGAGATCGAAGGTAACCCCGGAGTGGATCGGCGGGGGGATAGTACAGCAGTGAGCGTCCAATCTCTTTTCCTCTGACCGAGAGTTTTCAACACGGTCGATCACCTAACTCATCTATAGGGTGGATTTTGGGAACGTACGTTATGGGATGCCATACTAGTCTCGCAGAAGAGGTTCATCCAGGCCGTGACTAATACCGGAATCGTTCCATAAAAAGGACCGCAGGATATGTTCCCGATATACGAGCTCGGACCTGGCATCCCAGACGAAGTTATGTCGCACCCCGCTATCCAGGAAGTGGTATTGGCAGCCGTCGACACGGTTTCTGCAACGCCAGTAATAGTGTATTTGAGATAAATCTGTTCAACGCTGACCGCTCATTTGATTTCTTCCTATCCCAATAGTAGTAGGAATGACTATCTTCCTACCCAACTTAGCGCCTGCCTAGGGGAGACTATCCTATCCCTGATGGCCATCCATGTTGTTACTGTTGGCTTCTCATTACAAAGGTTTGTGAGTGGTTGTTTCACCGCAAGTCCTTTAATCCAATCCTTCTGAATGCGATACATCACAATAACCACATTTGCAGTGACCGGCATACTGGTTGCTCTGGTTGTTGCAAAACCTGTACCAAACAGGAAGGCGGGGGGCCTGGGAATGGCCATACCACTTGCCAGGCGCTCTTCCTTCCTGAATTCCAACCAAAGCATTGATCTCGACGCAATCATCTCTCATGGTATATTCGTTAGGGAGTTCGTGGACTCGGAATGAACCGTTACATTTGGTCTGCTCAAGCTTTTTTTTAGGGAGATCCTTAGTGGCCTAGATAAGTACGAGATGAACACGGGGATGGTGCATCCTTTCGCTGTGAAACGGAGCGATTCCGAGTTCGGACTCGGAAGGCATGACAGCTTCTCAAAGTAACATGTAGTGGATGGGGGAGATTACGATTGGCACTCCTCCCCAGACCTTGAAGGGTAAATTCTCCCTGTACCTCGACGCCGGGCGAGAGAAAAGTAAAGCGGAAAGCCTGAATCTCGTGTGTATGCGACGTGTGAAGCCCGGTTGCTGTGATTGGAGGCCAAGGAGGCGAGGAATACAAATACAAACGGCGCCGAGAACGGAACGAGGCGCGCGAAGCGCTACAGATACAATGATAAAGAAACGCCGAGAGCAAAGGGAGGCGCGATGCGACAAATGCAACAGAAGAGGTACAAATACAACGGAAGACAAAACCCGAGACAACAGGCAAGTAGCAGAGGGTGGGAGGGCCCGGGGCACGAAAAAACAAGACCGAATGATGCTGGCGAGACGACGGGAGCGGATCAGGAGGGAACGGAACCTTAAACCGACATCTCACCAGACGGGAATAGGAGGCTGGTGACACAGGGAGCAGAGCCACAGGTGGCTCGTGCGCGGACCGCGGTGCGGTGTAAGGATGACCCTCCAATTGGCTCCTCGAAATTAGCCAAGTATAAATAAAATTTAAACACTAATTATTCTGATATGTTTACGTCGATCTACATCACAGTCCAAATCTCATAATGCATACTACCGAAACCTAATTATTTTAGCCGAGAGTGTATGAAATCCTAATATGCATTATGAGAATTTCTTATACATTATGAGCATATGTACTGTAGCTGTTTTCTTCATGTCAACGCAGTGATGTGTGGGTGCTCACCATCTTCTGAACCAAGTCATTTTGATCTTCTTAGTGGTTGACAACTCCACAATCCCAGTGGTGCGTCAGCGAGAGATACTGAGGCTCCGAGTGATTCGTGATGATAATTTTCCTTCACCGCTGTATCCGGTCATAGTAATGTCATGGTCTTACACGACTTTGGGCCGGTACAGCGATCGACTCAGAAACCAAAAATCTCCCATCAGTCCTTCGCGATGAGATCTGAGACGGCAGGACTCCTTTCTAACCAGGCTTCGACTTTCTGACGAGCTATTTCGCGTGAACGCATTTCAGCCTCCTCCCGCTGCCTCTGAAGCATTTTTTCCGCAGCTGTTCCCGGTGGGCAGCCCCTGATCAGTATGGAGAGTTCCAATGCGACATCCATCGCCTGAAATAGCTCTGAGTCCTTCGACTCGGCGCGACGGGTTCCACGACGACCTTTATGCTTCGCAGGCCTTTTGCGTTCGCCACGGTAATAGGAGTCATTTAGGTCATCCACATCCACGCCATCATTGCCATCTTCTTCGTAGGTAGACGACTGCACGGGTAGAAGGTGGGCAAAATCCTCGTGGCGAGCGTTTAGCAAATTTGAAATGTCTGGGGAACGCCAGTATTCTATGACAGCAACGCCATACAGGAAATCGAGGATCAAACTGGGTGGTGCATCCTCCCGACTAAACCAGTCGGCTCGGACATCCATCTGCGGAACTGCAGTCGGTGGGATGGTATGCGCGCGAGGATCCGGTTTGATGTGGTGAAGAGTTACACGCGAAGCCGGTGTTTCACCAGGCTCCACTCTGGGGATGTCATCAGGTTCGAGGGCAAAGTTTGGAGTCTAGACCATGACTCACATTAGAACCAAAGATATGACGAGACAGGTTGCTTGCCTTCAATAATCCACTCATTCCCGAGCTAAATAGATCATGAATATCCTTCCTCATAAGCATCCCATTCTCGGCCATATCGATATCAATATCATTTGGAGGGCGCCAGTCGTATAAACTCCTGCGTTGTGTAATGACGAACTCGATATACTAGAACATTATGAGCCAAGTATAAATGGGTGACAAAATCGGGAACATTACCGCATTGCCCTTGGCGTGAGGGATTATGTGAGCAGCGTCGCAGCGAGAGCTTAGCGAAACCACGCAAAGATTTCCGTCGCGCTCAGCCACCCTGGCGCAAAAATCGGCGCGGCAGGGAGTAGACACAGATGAAGAGCAGTCATTTACTAGTGCTTGGTAATCTATAAGACTGTAGGGTCCTGTTTCAATCATACCTTGTCAGTAGTAGACTGGCATAAACATGATAAGGGCATCACTAGTATCAGGGGCGAAATAATAACTTGCATCATCGTTGGGCGGGACAATGTCATAGTCGACGACGGGACCAGGTTCTGGAGCATCGTAGAGATTACCTTTGACACCGAGAATGGCGAAGGCGACGAAGCGGAGCCACTTGAGAGGCCAAAGGCAGAGTCTTTGAATGTCTACCAACGGGATTTCCAGGGCACGAATCCATTCACCGTTTTCTTGCAAGAAGTGGAGGTTGACCATCGTTGGGTGAAACCAGATCGTTGGGTGAAACCAGAAGAGTAATGTGGCGGTGACGTCACTCACATCTGTTTCAGCATCGCACCCATCGATACCTCTGATCAAGAAATGCCCCTCATCGGTTCGTCGCGCGACAGTGGTCCGACCCCATGTGCTGTCTCGCTCTTCAAACCGATGCATCCGACGAAAAAGATGGTTGACACGAGCAGAAAGATCCCAGGTGGCATGCTCGACAGTATCCCACAAGGACATTACACGCTCACACCATCGCCCAGTGCAAGCACATACTTAATTCCCAGCCCGACCTCGTCATCACCGAAAAGGGCATCTCAGCTCCGTCTCTCCCACCTTCACCTCATCAAGTCCACCCTGTCTCACATCGTTTCTCTCGACACGGCTCGGCACGTCTGACGAAAATCGAATCACGCTCACCATTGTCACTATTGTCAACCCGAGTCGAAGAACGTGACTATGCAGACTCCTCCGACAGGAGGTAAATACGTGCGGTTCTGATGCGTCACTCGACCCGTTCCCTTACATAAAGCTCACCTTTTTGACCTCTTCCGCCGCCCTTCAAAGGAACTTTTGAACAAGATCGAATGTAACCTCGGAGTGGATCGGCGGGGGGATAGCACAGCAGTGAGTGTCCGATCTCTTTTCCTCTGACTTGAGAGTTTTCAGCACGGTCGATCACCTAACTCATCTATAGGGTGGATTTTGGGAACGTACGTTATGGGATGCCATACTAGTCTCGCAGAAGAGGTTCATCCAGGCCATGGACTAATACCAGAATCGTTCCGTAAAAAGGACCGCGGGATACGTTCCCGATATACAAGCTCGGACTTGGCATCCCAGACGAAGTTACGTCGCACCCCGCCATTCAGGAAGTGATATTGGCAGCCGTTGACATGGTTTCTGCAATGCCAGTAATAGCGTATTTGAGATAAATCTGTTCAACGCTGTCCACCGTGCAGGATATCTATTCGTACAACCTCTAGCAGATGGGCGGCGGCGATCTACATAGCATCATCACATCATGCGCGCACACCATACGGACGTGAACAGTGCCATGATGTGGGTCGAAGTATATCTTCTCGGAGCCTGGCAAAGGTTCGAAGGGCAGATGGGAAGAACCTAATTGAACTCACAGATAAGAGAGTAGTGCGACTGTCTGGGCCAGTGGGTGCGGGGTAATGATGAGTGGAGTTTCGAGGGCAAGAGGTATTAAGGGTCTGGGGATCAAGAAGGGAAGATGGATGTCGCTCCAAAACCCATTGGGGCTTAACGATGTCGACGGTGCCTTCATTGACCAGCTAGCGTGCAATCGTTAGCATATCATCGGGATAATATACCCATGGTAGTGCCGCCGTAAACGACCATGACAGGTTATTGAGACGTCACGACCTGAACATAATTTCCACCGTTCGCATAGATCCTGTTAAGAATGAGCGAATTTCCAGCACGAACACAGAGTATGCAATTCATACAAATTCATCAACTCTTTGCGATCTTCTTGATCATTCTTCGACTTTGGGTTCGCAGACACTACTACCAAACATGTCAACCTTGCATCACAAATAAAAAGCGTGATGTTATACTCACTAAACTTCATACCCTCAAACAAGTCCGATTCGACTTCAATAGAGCAGTCGGATCTTGCGGGTAAACCCATCGGCTACAAAATAGAGTTACATACTCCACAATGGTGAGGTTTGGTGAATGCTTGAAGATGGATGTCTTGTATCGATCGCGATCGCGATAACGAACGACGTACAGACAGCCCCCCACAGACACACTTATTTCGGAGAAAGGTTGAAAATGCGGCATGTGACGGGGCGGCTATCCATTCCCCAAGATCCTAGGCATTTGCGAACGATACGCCCAACGCAATAATGCAAGTCTTGAGCTTGGTCCGTGCAGATATGTACAGTGTCCTGGAGATGATCGCATCATATACAGGGCCAACTTCTCTGCTGACGAGCTGAATTTCATCCACAAAGCAAGGGGATTGTCTGTACGTCCTTCCTCAGACGTCTCTCACTATCAAAACAGATTAGTCATGAAACAAGCATAAATATGTTCCTTTCGCCCACCCACTTGGTTAGGTATATACAGGAGCGGAGGTTCACGCTAGCCTCGCTCACGACCTCCTTCCCGCTCTGCATATCCTTGGACTTGCGATGCCGCTTCGTGACACCATGCTTTACCATCTCCTGATACGGCTCGATGCAGACAGCTCTCGAGTTGTCTCTCCGGCTTGAGCAATGCAAATTTGGTGCAGATCGTCTTCCCCATCCCTGTTGGTGCGACGACGAATACGTTTCCTCGGACGTATAGAGCCTTGGAGGACAAGTTGCGTTTGGATCTTGTTCGAGTAGATTGCCTCGATCTTTTTGTGGTGCAACACGGAGGAGAGTGGCAAAGGGGAGAATGAGGTGCTTAAACTAAACGAGAAACCTCATTTCCATGTGCTACCTCCAATACTTATGACGGAGACGTAGTAGTTAGGAGATACCAGCTCGAACATTGGGTCTGTAATGATGACGTTGTGTTCGTCTCCCGCATGCCACTGACGGAGGACGAACGAATGAAGGTTTCGGCACCAACATGGATCTTCTCGTCCCGGCGCAAATCAGGAACTTACAGATCGATTCGGAGTAGGGAACGTGTGATTGGTTGTACTTGCGTTTGTAGTCTGGGAACGTGGATCACGATAGCTGGCAATCAAATGAAGATAAACACCTACTGAAGTTTGGGGGAGTTACGGACGAACCGGTGGATGAGGAGGTCAGTGTTAGGGATGCCAATAAGTTTTCCAAGCCCGGGCAGATTCAAATCGAAGTAACGGTATCATGACTAGGATCGCGTCGCTGGCACGTCATTCAGAAACGTGTATACGCCCAAATGTTTGCCTTCAACCTTCCTAATGATTTCCTGAGGTGCACCCGGTTCAGCGGTGCCATCGAGCCCCACCTGGTTCGATCAGGTAAGTATGAACGATGTTAAGCACAAAAAGCAAGACATACCCGAGCCGGCACAGCCCACCCTCGCTACGTCAAATGCGTCCAGCCGACACGAACGCTATGATGTCCGCAACCAACGCAAATCCTAAAGAGAATAAAACCACAGTTAGTATGAGTTACACAGGTCGAGAACGGGATTATTTACGCCTGCAAAAGCGCGTCGATTTTCAGCCACAGGTTCGTCGACGCTCTCCTTGACAGGAATAGGCTCTAACTTGCGAAACTGCTGGAACGCGATTCAACGCGTGCTTTGCGTCTTCAAAAAGTTGTAAAAAGCTTCTTTGTCCGCTTCCACGTGGCACCCCTACAAGGACCCCGAAAAATCTCTGGGCAGGTAGGCCTCATTCATCAGACAAAGAGCTAACTCTCTCTTCACTGAATTACTGTGGATGACTACATGTTGTCCAGTAGAACCCGCGCCAGTGAGAAATCAGGCAGTATACCAACAAAACCCACAAACCCAGCCATGCTAACCCGCTCCAGTGCCCCAACCTTAGCATCAAAGGATGACATCATCAATCAATCCTGCGAAGTCAAGGATGCTAAATCCAGCAGAACTTATCTGGATACCCATCTTCTTCTCCCCAATGGGGTCTTTTCTGATCATAGGCACCTGGCAATGGCTCTATTTCACATCATGCAATTACCACAAATGCCTAAATTGGCCACTGAAGCAATCCAAGCAATAGCCTTCATCCTAGAAGAAAACCATGAGATGAAAACAGCTGAGTCCATAGCCAACAAAGTACTTATTGCCATCTCCCTGAAACTAGCCTTAACGAGATAGCAGTAGTGCTGCCAAAGTTCAGTTCAGTTCAGTTCAGGGCCTCTCTGGGCTGAACCTGAACCTGAACCTACTGCCATTTCCTGAACCTGAACCTGAACCTGAACTGAACCTATATGAACCAGTTCACCAGGTTCAGTTCAGGTTCAGAACTAGTTCAGAACCTAGAACCTCCAATAATTTTTCATACCCTTCTAGATATCATTTTTCAAGATACATAATGATTACATTGTAGTATTAAACCTCTGTGGTCCAGGTTTTAGCCTCCCATTGCAAAGCTTCACTCTGAGCAGCCAAATCTCCACTAGTATAGCTACTCTTCAGGATTTGAAGAGCTTCCACTGTGTCTGCATGAAGACCACTGCGCAACAAAGTCACAGTTAGTCCAGCTTGAGAAAATGCTCGCTCAGAGGCAACAGAAGATCCTTGGATGGCTAAATAATCCCGAGCCATTCTTGACAAGACTGGATATTGTGTAGAGTGATACTAATGAATATTAGTATCACATTCAAAAAATGAGTGGTTGCACTTACACCCCACCACTTGACTCTATCATCAACTTCCTCTAATGGGCTTTCCAAGTAGTTTTTTAGCTCTTGACGAGTATTTGAACTGTGCCGCTCTCTTTCCTTACGAGCTTGTATTATTTTGCGCATCATAGAATCACCATATCCTCCTCCTTTGATGTCAGGATCTAAAAGAAGCAAATGAGTATAATGTAATATTTTTATATCAAAGTACTAACTTGTAGGAAGAGTCACTAACTGAGCAGGCTGCTTTGCAGCCAGTATAGCAGCATAGGTATCAAACTATATAATTTTAATCAGAACACTAACAAATATTGTTTATATGATATACTTACTGTTTGCTCCAAAGCTTTCATTCCCTTCTCATAAAACATAGAATCCCATTTGACCATAGTGTATTCCACCTTAAAGTTTGGATCCAAAGCTGCATAGAAGATTAGTCTTTATTCAACTATAATCTTAGACATACCAAGGGCAATGAAGTACACATTACTGTGATCAATTAAGCCATAGTACTTTCTTAACTTGGCTAACCCCTCATCAAGAGCAATTTTGAGTTTCTTAAACTTTGGCATTGCAGCAAAAGTCTCCCAGCGATCTTGAAGAAGCTCCAAAATAGGAATGGTTTTCCAAACAGTTGGAATTCCCTCAGAAGAAAAGGAAGACTGAGCTTCACGAGGTTCCTGAAAAAGATAAAGATCTCAAACTATATTCCAGTAAATATATATAATAAATACCTTTAGCACCTCATGAATAAGAGAAAGCATCTCCCACTCAGTAGAAGTAATCTGATAATCTAAATACTTCTTTTTCCTCAGCTTAGGAATCTTGGAACTAATGTCTGCTAAAAGACAAAACTTGTCCACAGCCTGAAATAATAATTAGCATATCAATGAATCAAATTATAAAACTCACAGCTCTGTTGGTTATAAGACAATCTATAAGATCATACATAGATCCCCACCAAGTTCTAATCCATTTGATGAGTTGTAAAGGAGCCAATCCTTCCTCTTTACAAACTGTCTCAAAGTAAGTCCTAGCTTGAGGAGAAATTCAGATCTAAAGTTATATAAGTAAAGAACAACATATCATAGGAGAATTAAAAAAAGTACTTGATGAATCAGAGCCAATACTTTTCCTAAAAGATCACCAGGCTCAAAGTTCTCAGCTTCATCCATCTCTTCTCCAACATCTTCACTTTGCATGGCATTGACCCAATCCTCCTCATCCTCATCCTGAATTTCACCATCAGGATCAGTTGCCTCAGCTATACCTGATATCATTTTTCCAGAGGATGAAGCTATTTTTTTCATAAAGGCTCCAGTAGCCAAATGCAAAGCATGCTCCATACACCTTTATTTATCTATTAGTTGATGTCATCATAAATAAATAGACATACCTAATGTGATGCTCCTTGGCATTCCATTCTCTTCCTCCATCCAGATTTTTAAAACCATGTTGTAAAATCCTCATGGCCTTATCATTGGTAGAAGCATTGTCTAAGGTCATCCATCCAATCTAAAGTATATTAAGTAAAATCTTCTAACCAATCAAGATACTCACCTTGTTAGATAAACCATAACACTCAATAATTTGAGCAAGAATACGTGCATAATTTGCACCACTGTGATCACCATTGATATAGGTGAAGGCTAAAGTCCTAGCCTGAAGCCTCCACTCATTTGATTTGTCTGGAGGAGAATCAATGTAGTGGGCAGTAACAGTAAGATAGGGTTCAAGGGCAGAAGATATCCAGGAATCAAATGTAAGTGAAATTTGTCCTGGAACACTCTAAAAGATAATGGTCAGCAATATATGTAAACTAATAGTCAAATTACCTTAAAATGCTCTGTAAGTTTGTTCTGGACTTCACCAGCCTTAACCAAGAGCTCTGCTCTAAGCTTTGATCGATGAGGAATATCAGAATCTTTCATCTGTGGACGCTGGTATTTGAGAAGAGCTTGAAAAGCAGGCTTATCAACAACCAAAAAGGCCTAAAAAATAATGAGCATAGTAATTTAGAAATATAAATACATTACCTGATCCTCTTGAACAATAAAGCTCATGATATGCTCCAATAATCCCTCTTTGGACCACTTGGCAGTGGGCTGGACAAAGTTATCAAGGATTTCTTGGGTACCTCCAGTAGATGTATTCCTGATCTCAACTTCCCCATCATCAGCAATTACCATATAAGTGGGGATGGCTAGATGGTTGGGTACTATGTTTGCTGCCTTACATTTGGCAAGATAAATCTTGCCATGAGTATCCTAATTTCTGTGTGAAAGAAAGCTATTAATCTAGAAGGAAATAATAAGGAAAGCATTACCTGGCAATATGTTTTCGAAGAGTTGATACACCCCCAGAAAACCAACAATTAGATTGGGGGCATTTTTCCACTCTGTAGCCAGACATTAGCACATAAACATCATTGAGAAGGAATACCTACTTCTGACACACCTCACACCAATGACCATTCTGCCTCACACCATCACCAATTTCTCTGTCTTTCTCGGGAGTGAAAATTAACGAGATAGCAAGTCTTGTTTGTAGTGCAGTGTGCCTCGAAGAGAGAATACCAAGATCACAGTGGGAGATACTCACTGTATAACCAAAGGTTTGTTGAACAAGAGAGTCAAGTACAAAGAGTGATAGCTCTAAGTAGTTGAGGATGGACGGAGTGATGGAAGAGCGAAGGAAAGACTTTGTTAATTACCTGGGGATAAACCACCAGGTTTATATATGTACAGGATATGTTTGTATCTATGTACGTATCTCCTATAGTAGGGAATGATGATGGAACATCATAGAATGTCAAGGAATAAGGATGACTAAGATATGAGTCATCCGCAGTAAGATAACTTATCGTCCAATAAGACATAAGTGCTTATCTATGTGATGAGTAATACGATAAGCGATAGAAAGATAAGAAGATAAGACACGTGTCGTGTACATAACTTAATATGTCACCCTATGTGTCAGTAGCAGTGATGTCTTGTCACACTACAAGATATCGTAGAGCGGATAGAAGAGAATCTACAAATCTCAACACTCCTCCTCGCTTGAGAATCAGCATCATATAGATAATGATGGAAGTAGAATCAAGCCAAGAGCTTTCCTACCAGCCTCAAAAGGGACCTTTGTGAGGTTTTTCGTAAAGATATCAGCATATTGCTGATTAGAAGGAATATAGAATAGATCTATGTCACCAAACTCAACCGCTTCATGGATGAAATGTTCATGTATGCGAACATGTTTGATGTGTCTTTCTTGGGCTGGATTAGAAGCAAGGAATATAGACCCCTGGTTATCACAACACATGGGAATGGCCTTCAATGATATGTTGAGTTCTGAGAAGTAATTGTGTAGCCATTGCAATTGTCTAGCTATGGCAGTCATGCTGCAGTATTCCACTTCGGTAGAGGAAAGTCTAATACATTTTTGGCGTTTGCTTTTCCAGGATATGGGAGCATTTGCCAGATAGACGACGTAACCAGTCGTAGATCTTGATGTACCAGGATCTCCTCCCCAATCAGTATCGCTATATGCAATGAGACCATTTGTCGGTCCCGATCTCGAGTACATAATGCAAAGGTCTTTCGTGGTAGAAAGATATCTTACAATATAGAGGGCTCTTTGCAAATGTTCCTCGGAGGGGTTGGCGGAGAATTGAGACATCTTGATAACTGCAAAAGCAATATCCGGACGAGTGCCAAGCATGATATATAACTGTGATCCAATGACCGACTGATATTGGCTTCGAATCATGGGAGATGTTTCGTTCGGATTTGGTCTCGGGCTATACCCAGTAGGAAGAGGAGTAGAGACTGGTTTACAGTTCTCTTGACCAAAGTGAGTAATCACTTTCTCCACATAGCTGGTTTGGTCTAGGTAGAGAAGACCTTTCGGTCTATGTCGACTGATCCTCATACCTAGATATTCCATAGCAATCCCCAGATTTAGAGATTCCCATCTCTTTTCAAAATCATTGATGTGTTTCTTGACGAGGAAGTCTTTACTACCAGTAAAAAGTGCGTCATCAACATAAATGATAAGAATGATAATCTCCTGACCGATTATCTTTATGTAAGTGCCCGGATCTGAGATTGAGCACTTGAAACCCATTTCTAATAGGGATTTATGTAGCTGCTTATTCCATTGAAGCGCAGCCTGCTTCAGTCCATAGATCGACTTTTGTAGTCGACAGACCTTGGTCTCCTGACCCTTGACAATGAAACCTTCTGGTTGCTCCATGTATATTTCTTCGTTGAGTTCACTGAAGAGAAAAGCTGTTTTGACGTCTAGAGCATATAGCTCCCAGCTATTCAATGCTGCCATAGCAATGAGGTTGCGAACAGATTCAAACCATGCAACAGGAGCAAAGGTGTTTTCATAGTTGATGCCAAAGATTTGCATAAAGCCTTTAGCGACGAAATGAGCTTTCTTTCGTCCATCTGACTTTTGTGCAAATACCCATCTTCCCTTGATGGGTCAACGACCCTTAGGTAAATCAACAAGTCTCCAGACCTGTCAGTCATGAAGAGATTTCATCTCTTCGTTCATAGCCAATCTCCAAGTCTTCTGTTCTTCGGGTGATTGCTTAAGTACATCCCGATATTGCTTTGGAACAGAGTCAGGTGTGACTGCAGCTGATAGGAGAGAACTCAGACATCAAGCTTTTACAGACTCGTATATCTGGTCTGGATCATCCTCGAGATTCAAGAGTAAAACATCCTTTGTTGGAACAGTAATATTCTATTCACTTCTACAATTACCGTGCCGAGAACGGTCCATTCTAGACTGATCTATTTTTACATAATCTTTCAGATTATTCATCGCTATCTCTGACAATGATGTCATAGATAAGAGCAGTTATTGCTATTGGATAATACATCCATATGATAAGAGATACTTATGCTATTGGCTAGTTATTCTTATCTTTTCTTCTAGAATGTTCTATATATATCACATGATCTCTGATAGAACATTCTATGACATTCTATACCACAATATATACAA